>PVJA010030523.1:0-25734 GCA_004027025.1 Myocastor coypus | reverse complement strand
TTTTTTTTTTTTTTTTTTTTTTTTTTTTTTTTTTTTTTTTTTTTTTTTTTTGCTTTTTGAGACAGGGTCTCACTGTGCAGTTCAGGCTGGCTTTGAGCTCACTTTTGTAGCCCAGGCTGGTCTCGAACTCACAACGATCCTCCTGCCTCAGCCTCCCAAGTGCTGGGATTACAGGCGTGAGCCACCACGCCCGGCGACATGCTTATATTTTAATTTGAGGAAATTCCCACAGCTGTAGAAAAATGAAAATATTAAGTGTGCACATTAGGATGAGAAGCACTCAAGTAAAATAGTTAAGAGCAGGAACACTTGAGCCACCTATCTAGATTCCATGATAAGCAATCACTCAACTGCAGGGTTGTATCCCCAGAACTGGCAATCCAATCTGGATTCAAATTTTAACTCTTATTATATACTGCTTCTGACCTCAGGTAACTTCTCTGTCAGATTTTCTGCCTGTATGATAATTGTAGTACCTAATTTATGGGATGAAAGAAGTTAATATACATGAAACATTTAGAACTTAGCATTTAGTGTTTACAGTTATCACCATTATGATAACTGTAGTATTCCTGTTTAAAGATAAGAGTGACCCACAATTAAGACAGTGGCATTGCTGATAATGGAAGTGGTCAAATTGAGGCTGCCCAGGTGACTGAACTGATGGGAATTCATGACTGATTTCCACTTATAGGGTGTGGAGCAGGCAGAAGAAGTAGATGCTAAACACAGGATTTGGCTGGGTCAGTAGCGTGGATGGTAAATCCCATCCCTGAAGTAAGGGAGACAGTAAATAGAGGATATACGATGAGTTAATCATAGGTTCACTTTCAGTTGTGTTACATTTAGGTGCCAAAGAGATATACTTCAACTGTGCAGGAAACTGTTGACTCTAAGATCTGAAGATTAGACATGTGTTATGGACTGGGAAATGGATGTGGGCTTTGAAGAAAATGAAATAATTTAGAATGGAATGAAATAACAAATAGAATTCTCATAGAATCCTAAAAACACCAACAGCTTGAGGTTGGACAAAGAATAATTAAGTCAGAAAAGATGAAAACAACTTTTAGTGGAGGATATGCATGACATTTGCATTCATTAAAACTTTAAGGGCTGTGTTATGCCTCCATTTTTATTACTTTTGAGTCCTTACACTAGGGAGACTATATGATATTTACACATGTAGGTCTGGTTTATTTCACTTATGAGTATATCTTCAAGAGACATCCATTTATATATGAAGTCTTCTAGTTTATCACTCTTTATAGCTGAGTAATATTCCATTGTATAAAAATACCACCACATCTTTTTCAACCATTCCTCAGATAATGGGCATTTTGGTTGTTTCCAAGATTTGGCTATTACAAATTATGCTGCTATAAACATAGGTGCACAGGTATCATTATAATGTGATGTTTTCAGTTCTTCTGGGAAAATTCCCAATAGGAGTATATAGCTGGATTGAATGGGATTTCCAGTTCTAGTTTTTGAAGGAGTCTCCAAACTGCTTTCCATAATACTTGCACTAGTCTGCATTCATATTAAGTACAGTGTGAGAAAGAGCCAGGAGACAAATGGGAGAAACACACTTTCTGTCTTCTGAACCTCTCTGCACTTGCAATGGTGGGTACTTTTTTTATAATAGTTATTTCTCAAGAAAACTCTTAGCCCCCTGTGAGCGGAGGATCTCTGGCAAGAAAGGCTCGCACGTTAAGTTCAGAACCAGCCTTTGCCTAGTCAGGTGTACGACAGACAGAAGCCTGATCTAGAAGCCTTACTTCAGGCATGTGGCTGAATCAGGCCATGTTACATCTTACAGTGCTGTGGAATATGGGGGAAACTGTATAGAATATAGAAATGCCCCCCATTGAGTATATTATCTGACCCAAATTTCCAGGGATTTTCACACTTTCATTATCTTTGGGCTATTTTACAATCCTATAAAATATAGAAAAATATTAATGCAAATAAAATTTTATTTGATAAAATGATATTATTTCCCTGTGGATATTGAACAATTTAACATCTGTTTGTAAATTAATAGTCTTGTGTCTGTTTGTATGTTCTTTGGATTTGTCTTTGAAATGGTTGTACCATCTTAATGACTTTCCTTTTTAATAATTAATTTAAAAATCTGTCCCATATATGTGTGTGTGTGTGTGTGTGTGTGTGTGTGTGTTTATATGTGCACACATCATTTGTAGAAAGACTTAAGAAATTGACGAATATAATTGGCTCTACAGAAAACAGGAAAACTTGCTTGACATTGCATGGCCTTTGGATCTTTTGAATTTTGTATTATATGCCTATATCATTGAATTAAATAGTTGGTCAAAATTTCTTTTTGAGTTCCATAAAATCAGTTCTTAGCCATACTCACTAAATTTATTTATGAAATGACTTACTGTAGAGACTTTTGTCTCTAAATGAACTACTAGTAGATGACATATTTAAGGCTTACCTTCCCGGGCTGCCTGTAGTGTGTTTTTCCTCTGACAAATCTCCCACGTCTAATTAGAGGCAGCAGCTCTCTCTTTAAGCCAGTGGTGATCAGGCTTAGATGCCTGCCATGACCTGAAGTACTTTTTAAAAATTCCAATGCCCAGATCATTTAAATCAGTATCTGATTTAACACAGAGACATCACTATTTTTAAAAGTCCATTGAAATGATACTAATATAAAGAAACACTGTTTTATGAAAAGAATGGTACTGTTTTAGCAAAAAATAAATGTACTGTGTATCAGAAGTAAAATCACTTAAGATTTCTGATGGAATAGGTAATAAAAAAGGGCCTATATTTAGAGAAGTGTACCCTTACTGAATATCCATGTATACAGAATCTGCTTTTACTTGTACTATGCTCAGATGGGACAAACTAGGTTTTAGATGTTTAAAAACCCAAACTGATTGGTTATACTTATTAGAGTTTTACATAGTTTTGAATTCAGCTAAATAGTCAATGAATGGAAAACACTGAAATAAAGCTGAGTGTGGTGGCATGACCCTGTGATCCTAGCACATGGAAGCTGAGCTAGGAGGATTGTTGTGAGTTTGAGGCCAGCTTGGGCTACATAGAGGAAAAAGAAAGACTGAACTGGGCTTCTTGAATGACTATTCCCATGTTGTCCCTCTTCCATTTGGGGCACAAACCCCTAAATTATGATGATACTCATCCAGTGGCACTGCCACTGTACAGCTGCATTGCTGACTAAAGGTTCTATTTGTCATACACCAGATAATTGTGTACAACGTGATCTATTAAGTGTTTTAGTCAAATATCCTAGAGGCTCATTGCTCTAACTCTTACATATATACCATTTGGAGGTCTTGGATAGAGTGTTGCATTTATAAAGTTAAATTTAAGATGTCTCCATTGATGTATTTTGGAAGAATAAGATGATGAAATAGGTGATTGTTCTGGTATTTTCTTCCTTTCCACCCTGAAATATATCTTCTAATAAGAATTCCTGATGGATGACCTGCTTGTATTTCACATTGTTAACTGTTTTATTTGGCCTCAGCTTTTTAACACACTGAATGTTTGTATCATAAACTCTGCTGTGGTGGTCTGCCTTCGTGTACTTACCATATATCCTCCTCCCTTTTGTATAGGAAGACAGAGATGTCAATAACCCCATGCCTAACCGAGGAGGCAATGGACTAGCTCCTGGGGATGACAGATTCAAACCCGTGGTGCCATGGCCACATGTGGAAGGAGTAGAAGTGGACTTAGAGTCTATTAGAAGAAAAAACAAGGCCAAAAATGAACAGGAGCACCATGCTGGAGGAGATTCCCAAAAAGACATAATGCAGAGGCAATATCTCACATTTAAGCCTCAGACATTCACCTACCACGATCCTGTGCTACGCCCCGGGATCCTCGGTAACTTTGAACCCACCGAACCTGAACCTCAAGGAGTGGTTGGTGGCCCTGGAGAGAAAGCCATGCCATTGGTTTTGGGATCAGAATTCAAACATGCAGTTCAAGCCAGCATTAAGGAATTTGGATTTAACATGGTGGCAAGTGACATGATCTCACTGGACCGCAGCGTCAATGACTTACGGCAAGAAGAGTAAGCGTACTTCCTCTTTCTAAAACTGGGGCAACTAGGGTTTAGATATATATTTAAATTAAATAAGACTTACAGGAATAGAGAAAATACTTATGTTTTTATTTCAGTGAAATTGAAGGGCCATTGGTCAGCAAAATGGCCAGAAAAAAGAGGGCCCTCCATTTTGCCCATCATATTAAAGGTACATTGTGTAAAATTCTGGAGTTTTCTGCATACATAGGTGTTGCCCACACGAAACGTGGTCCACAGACTAGCATCAGTCTCTGGGATTTTTTTTTTTTTTAATTTCCAGGGCATAGTGAGAAAGTGAACTTGTACCAAAGTGAAAATAAACTGCACTAACAAATGTTCTGTTTAGCTCAGCTGACAGTTGCTTAAGAGAAGAACTTCTTCGGTGTGTTCACTTTTACTCCAGAGCAAGCTCGCTCTTGATCTTGTTGTGGTGTAGTAGCAAGTACTGTCGTAAATAGTGCTCTGGGTATTTCATAGCAGTAGCTATGCCTACGTTTCCTTTAATTTTTTTCTTAGTACCAAACTCACAAATTGAAAATGCTCAGGAGTCTGGCGACAGATAAAACTGTGGTCTCCACTTTCCCATTCTTTTTATCTGGTCTTATTTTAATGAAAGATTCACAAATCTTTGACTTTTATAGATAATGATTATTGAGTGAACTCAAAGCTTTTCTCTTTCAGTTTAGTAAATAACCAATTCTATTTCTGCAAGATCTAAATAACTTGCGTTAAAATAGATGTAAATTTAATTCACCACTACTAGAAAATTCCCCAAGTGTATTCCCAGTGAGAATGGGAATAGTTTACTAACATGCTGTTAGCATCTTTTTAAAAGCATGACCCCCTCGGGTGCACACCTCCCCACACACACTTACCTACAAACACACCCGCATGTGTACACCAGCATTCTTTGTGACCACTGAGTAGAATTCCATGTCTGATATAGTGCCACTCTATAGACTTTGGGCCTTGTATGTTTACTGGTGTGAATGAGACATTACGGCTGAAATCCCTTCATAGAGAATATTTATAAATATAGCTAAGCGGACGTATAGTATCCTGAGGGTGAGAGGTGTAATAGCTTCCACCGTGAAGTTAGCATCTTGAAGGGCTGTGAAGGAAAGATCTGGGAATAATTTATTCCTAGTAGAAGCTTGCCTAGCTATAAGTTTGCCAGATTTAGCAAATAAAAGTCAAGGCACCTAATTAAATTTGAACTTAAGATAGTGAAAAGAATTTAGTATAACTATGCCTCAAAAGGGGCCAGGAAAATAGTCTCATAGAATAAGTGCTTGCCTGACAAGTACAAGGGCCTGAGTTCAATCCCTGGTCCTGAAAAAAAAAAAAACTATGCCTCAAACACTGTGTAAGATACACTGTTCATACATTTTTTGTTTATGTGGAACCAAATATTCTATGTTTAAACTGAATGGCATATATCTTATCTGGCAGTGATTACTACAGAGTTGGAATTTATATATTAAATATAACTGCATGTGAGTATCCATTAGGACTTAAACCTAAAGTGTGTCCTAGTTACATTAAACATGACAGTCACACACTTTGTGTGTGCAGAATGCTCTGTATTCTCTTAGACGCTTGGGAACTGATAGCTTTCCTATCACTGTAATGAGAAGAAAGGGAAGACCAGGAAAGAAAGGGTAAAGTGAGAAAGTGGAGCAAGAGTCTACCATTTATTTACTACCTATTATATTCTGTGACTTATTATAAATTGTTGAATGGAATTGCGAGAGAATCTTTTCTGGTGTACATACAGCCTGAGGCTCAGAGTTGTGACTTCTGTGTAGAGTAGTGGTTCTCAACCTTTCTAATGCTGTGACCCCACGATACAATTCCTCATGTTGCAGTGACCCAAACCAAAAAATAATTTTGGTGGCTACTTCAAAACTGTAATTCCAAATAAATAATTAACGTTTTCTGATGGCTTTAGGCGACCCCCGTGTTTTCGTCGTTCAACCCTCGCCTGGGTCACGACCCACAGGTTGAGAACCGCTGGTGTAGAGACCTGCCAAAGCTATATAGTTCACCTGTAGGGAGGTTGGGGTGAAGACCCTCTTTCTGCCGCACCACTTATAAGATATAAACTGTGTACCTCAGAGCAGGTGTTATAGTGGGAGGGGACTTAGTGTGGAGATTTTAGCCTGTGAGCTATTTATCAAACTATACATCATTTAAAACCCCAGTATAAATATAGCTAAGTTTATATTATAAGAAATGCAC
Organism: Myocastor coypus; assembly: GCA_004027025.1. NCBI lineage: Eukaryota > Metazoa > Chordata > Mammalia > Rodentia > Myocastoridae > Myocastor > Myocastor coypus. Next base: position 19,403 of record PVJA010030523.1, on the reverse strand, counting down.
TATGAAAATAAACTACTGTATGGGACGTAGAGCTGTATAGAAGAAGATTCAGAGACACTCCCACCCCTCCCTTTCTGCCACTGTCATATCCAGTCTATTAGCAGGGAATCTTGTTTCTGCCACCAAAATATATCTCACAGATCCCTTGTGAGTTCCATTTCGTGTATCTCCACGGCAACCACCTCTGTCCATATGATCACTGAAACTCTGCAAAAGATCCTTTCTTGGTCTTTCCACTTACTGTTCTTACCTCTTCTTGTTATATGTTCATACCGAGGGTAGAATGATCCTTCAGAAGAGTGGTCTAAAACCCTTTAGTATAGGACTAGGGAGATAGCTCATGGCAAAGTGCCTGCCTGGCAAGTGTAAGGTTGTGAATTTGAACCCTGGTCCTACCAAAAAAAAAAAAAAAAAAAAGACAAAATTAAGATTAAAACCCTTTGGTACCTTCCCAATGCACTTGCAGTCCAGACTCCTCAGCTGCAGCAGCAGCCCCTACTCTGTGACCCTGCACACAAGAATTCCCTGCAGTCCCCCCTTTCATCACTGTGCTACTCGCCCAGGACATCCTCGGTATAGTATCACTTTCGGATCTGCTTCCCTCCTCTGTGAACACTATCCCTACCCTTTGGTCTCAACCATGTTCACCTAGTAATGCTCCACTGTATTTTCAGTTACTATTCTGGCCATTTGGTTCATAGTATATATTATATCTTATATTGAGACACTGGTTTATTTAGTTATGTATTGATTGCTTTTCTCATTAGGTGATGAACTCATAAAATTAAGGACGATGTCTGTTTTCCTTCCTGGGCGCTTCTAGCAACCACAGATACAGCTCAGTAGTAGTGTTGGCTGGTGAAGGGATGAGATGTGCAGCAGACTGGCCTTGCCCCAGGTTCCTGTCCCAGGCATCCACCACCTGTGGAGGAACCAGCCCACCCAGGAGACTACTTGCTGGGAGCTAGTTCTGCTGCTGGTTTGTTCCCTGACCATAGGTACAAGTGAGGCCGAAAGACAAAGAGATAAGAGTTTATGGCATCATCCCTGTGTCTCCTTTCTCCTTTGTGCTCAAAGAGGAGATCAATTAGGCTTCAGTTCAACTCTGTTCTCCAACACCAGGGTTGAGCTTCTGGTTCCTTTACCTGCTGAGAGATCTTTGACCTGTTACTTCTGGTCTGCAGCCTCAGTTACCTGGTCCTTAAACTGGAAAATAACAATGTCATTTGATCAGGACTGGCATTAGAGCTATGTGACATAATGCACCAAAAGTCTTTTGCATAGCAACTCCAGTGTTATTGACTCCCTTCTGTTCTTTCTTGTCAGCATTTAAATATCTTCTGTTACTGTTTAGCTTTGATATGCTCTGTTGCTTTTTGAAAGACTTAGATGTCATAGAATGCCTTGTGTGTTCATCTTGTTTCTACTTGTAGCTTCTGTGATGGAAAAGCTTTCATCTGTCTGCAGACTTTTTGACACTAGTTGCCATCCGAGTCTCCTGCTTTTGAGCCCTCCTCACTGTCCTGTGGTTTCTGGCCTGCCTTCATCCTTTCCTTCTTTCTCTTCTACTTTCCCCTCCTTTCATTGCTTAGCTTTTTCTTTTCTCTTTCTGCCTTCCCTCCTTTCATGCCTTTCAGAGCCTGGTTGTTTCCCACATGCTTTCTGTGGTGCATTACTTACACATGGAAGTTGTGTCTTTCTTGATGTAGTTCCTGTAAGTACCATGTCTCCAGTTAAATAACAGGATCCCAAACTATCTTAGAAAATGTTCCCGTACCTTTCTTTGAAATTCTCTACTTGTTATAAAACTCTCTCTTTTAAAAAATGTTTCAAGGGATAAAGATGTGGTCCAGTGGTAGAGCACATTCCAGGCCCTGGGTTTGAACCCCAGCATAGAAAGCAAGAAAGAAAATCTTCAAAGTACTCAAAAGTCTTGGAAAAACTGGAGTGTTTTCACACCTTCAGAAAAACAAAATAGGCTTTATTCCCTTTGGATACTTAACTGTAAGCTAATTACAGTGGTACTAATCTATAATCATGGCTATTCAAGGCAGGGCAATTGTGAGTTTAAGGCCAACCTGGGCAACGTAGACCCTGTCTCAAAAAAGCAAAATAAAATAATTCAATGCATAGCATAACAAGCAATATTTTGATTTGTATTTGCTTGTTTGTTTTGGTGTGTGTGATATTGGGGACAGCGCCTTCTACCTGAGCTACCTCCCCAGCCATTTTTGTCTCCTTTGAGACAGGTTCTCACTAAGTTGCTAAATTGCCCAGGCTGGGACTGAACTTGCAACATTCCTGTCAGCATACCAGAGTCCTGGGATTATAGGTATTGACCGTATGGCACCCAGCATAATAATTGTAACTAGTTTTTCACTAATTAGAATAAGAGCAATCTTACAAATTTTCTCTAAAATTACATAAATGAATAACTCTCCAAGTTTTCTGCTTTTGCCAGCCACATATCAGAAGCATATCGTACATTCTAATTTCATGCATATAGCCTCCCTCAGGTTGAATGGTTGATTTGTCTTCTTTTTTTTTTTTTTCCCCGCCCCAGTAAGGGTCTATAGGGTCCATAGAGTCTCACTATGTAGATTGAACTCATAGTGATCTGCCTGTGTTCAGCCTCCCAAGTGCTGGGATTTCAGACATGTGCGACCACACCCAGTCTCAATTCACCTTTCAGGGAGCCCCAGGAGTAGGGCTGACGCAAGTACCGGGACTGATTAAAGCCAGCCCCTGAGTCTGCCTAAGCAGGTGCTTTAATCTGCTGAGCTATTTGGCCAGCCCTTGATTTGTCTTTTTGAGATAGGGTTTCACTTTGCAATTCAGGCTGGCCGTAAACTCACTTTGGAGACCAGGGTGGTATTGAACTTGAGGAGATCCTCTTGCCTTGGTCTTCCAAGTGCTGGGATTACAGGCATGTGCTACCATGCCTGGTTTTCTGCAGCTTTGTACAGTCTGCATAGCTTGGTTCTCTTGCCTCATCAGCCACATAAATGAGCCACTTGCAAGGCTTAGCAACCAGACCTCAAGGTGTTGATGTAGCTGCGACACCTGACGCTGTGCTTAGCAGGTTCATTCGGTAGTCTTCTCAGACGGAGGTTCTCTACCCTAGAAGCAGGAAGGCGCTGCTCAGCTGCCAGAGTGACTCATATCTGTGTACGTGGTAGCTTTGAATTATAGTCACTAGCTGAGTAATTTGCTGGTTATTGATTAAAAGACTAACTGCTTAGTTAGGAAACTGGAAGCCTGCTTCTTTATTAAAGACTTGAACCAAAAACAGCATTGTCTGCTTTCACGTTATTTTTTAGTTTTAAAAATGTATGTGCTTTTTTTTTTTATAGTCCAACAGGTATCAAATTGAGTATTTTCAATTTGCACAGGGTATTGTGCCAGCCAGACAGGAGATATAACAATAAGAAAACAGAATCTTTGAGCTGGGGAGATAGCTCAGCGACCTAAGCACTGCCTGGCAAGTGCAAGGACGCAGATTCAATACCTGCCTGGTACCACATGCCTTGCCAGCCCCGGAACCCTTGGCACACTGTGCCAGCCCCCATAACTAGGCGTGGTGGTGCGAGCCTGTAATCCCAGCGCTGGGGAGGCTGAAACAGGAGAATGACTATGAGTCTGAGTTGGGTAGTGAGACCCTGTACCAAATTAATTGATGTAAAAAATTTTAAAAAGCAAATACAACCTTTGCTTTGAGGAGGCTCACCATCTGTTCCTGAAGAGGAAAGAAAAAAAATGATATTGTGTAAGACAGATAGGAAAGTGCAAGCAAAAGGGTATGATGGTTCAGAAGAGGAAAAGGTCATGACGTTTGGAGAAGGATCCAGGGAGGAGGTGATTGGAGAGGAGCTGAGGAACGAGCAGCACCCCTAGGAAGAGTGTACCTGGGCACAAGATGCGCACAGGCACCAGGATGTGCATGGGTCGGAAGTGTGCAGAGAGACGAAGCGGGTAGTGCCGGGTGTGAAGCCTACACTGGAGACCGAGAAAGAGGCCTTCAGGACCCGGAGACTGAGTGGGCTGGAGTGGAGGCCTATTAGAGGGTCAGCGGTGTTGGCATGGGATTACGAGTGAGAAAAGAAGGCAAGCCATGGGCCCGGCGGAATGGTTCAGTGGTCTGGAGCGCCTGCTTGGGAAAGCGTGGGTGGCTTCAGGGACCGAGGTTCGATCCCGGGCACCACATGCTGCGCCAGCCCTGCCCTCAGGGCGGGCTGAGCTGGCCATAAAGATGAGTGAATAAACAAGCAAAGGTTGTGAAACAATAAATAAATAAATCTTTAAAAAAAAAAGAAAGAAGGCAAGCCAGTGTAAGGGAGCAGAACAGTTATAAACATCACATTTGTTTATTTATTTAGTATAGATTCTTGCTGTGCAGCTCAGACTTAGTGATCCTCCTGTCTTAGCCTCCCAGTGCTGGGATTGCAGGCACATGACACCATGCCCCGTTTTGGTGGCTGGCATGGGCCACCTGGGGTTCCAGGACTGGTGTGGCATGTGGTACCAGGGATCGAACTAGGATCCTCGTGCATGCCAGGCAGGTACTCAGAGTGTTGAGCTATCTGTCCAGCCCCCCAGTTCGCTTCTTAAAGTCAGCTGAATGTATGCAGAGATGGTACAGATGAGAAGCCTGTCTGAAGAGTTGGAAAGTTCTATATGTGGATATGTTAAATTTTCTTTTCATAAAGTTTTGGATTTTATTTCCTTTATTGTTAGCTTTTGATGCAAATGAATAGAATTTATTTTCTTCTCTGCTCAATAAGGGAGACGATCAGATGTATATTATTGAAGCTGTTTTGTTTCAAACAAATGAATTAAATATTTTGACTTGCTGAGAAAATTCATCTACTTCTAGTATATCCCCTTTCCTCCTATTTATATACCTTTTGTAATGTGGTTTTATAAAAAACTATCTTAGGTGCTGCTGGGAAGTGAAATAATAGATACAAAGGTGCTTTGAAAATTCTGAGAAATATGTAGATATTAATATGATAAACTGTTAATAACTTTCTTAAAGTTGTCTGTGGGAAATAGAGGTTTTTTTAAAAAAAAAACATTTCTACTCATACTTTGTACACTAGATAATTCTCGTATCTGATTCTGAAATACTGAAATTTGTGCTCTAATTTTATTTAAGGTGAATTGTGAGTTTTCTTATTTTCTATCCATGTCACTATCCATAGGTTTTCTTTGATAAAACTGTGAGGTTATTTAGAATGTAGTATTCTAATTCATGAAATGCTTGCCATTTTAAAATGTTACTTAGTTGTAATGCATCAGCTTTTAATTTCAGTTTGTACATATCTCAGGACCTTTTAGTTTCAGTTAGAACTCACTAAAAGTTTAGAACCACCCTTAAGTGCTTAAAACTAATAATTAGGATGCCAGCTAAATCATATAAACTTATGCATAAAGTTATTTAGTATATATTATACACACGCACATATGACTCATATATTGATATGTACTTCAGTACTTTGTTCAAGTTTTTATTATCAGAATATATGGTGGGTCTGTAAGAACATCAGAACCACAGTGACAACTTTTAAACATAATCCCTTTCTGTCACAGACTGCCTAAAACATGCCTCATTTTCAAAGTACAGCTGGCACGCTGAGGTCTGGTAGGTAGTGAGCGTGTCCAAAGGCATTCTGGGTGGTCCCTGATGGGCAGCTTGCCTCCTGGAGACTGAAGGGGGCTTTCTAACTCATGGGAAAATGTTTACTCTGGGAAACTTTGAGTTCAGGGGCTCTCCAAATTAACTTTAAAAATGAATCATGCTTTGATGCCTAGTTTGTTTTGTTTTGCTTTCCATTCTCTTGTAGACATACATGCAAAGAAAGACACACGGATGCATATTGCACTTTGGAACTTTCTCAGTTATGACAGCAGAGCTTGCTTTTGTTGGAGATTCTGGCAAACTTCCAGAGAAGAATTTAGGCAAACTGAAATTATGACAGAGATCAAGTGGTGACTGCTGTCACCTCTATTTCACAGTAGCCTACTGGGTTACCACATTCCTAGGAAAAGACTACAAAAGCTGGAAACTGAATCGGTGCCCTGAGAGCCATCCGTGGGGAGTAGCAACCCTAGCTCCCACGGGCCCCTGCTCCTCCTTCCCCTCGCAGTGCCTGGGCAACTCACTTCCCTCATGAAGCTGTCTGCTGAGCTCCAGGTACTCTCTGTGCCTCCCCAGCCCCTGCAGCCAGGGTTGCAGATAGCAGGTGTGCCTGCCGGGAACTCACGAACACCCACTGCTTTCAGTGCCTCTTCATATTCCTGTCTCCCCAACCAGCAGTTTAAAATAAGTTTCCTGGTGTGAGTTAGAAAAATATCCCATCAGATATCCCATTTGAGGATAAGGCAGATCTCTACCTCTCCATCTATTTTAGAAACACAGCAGCCATTCAAAAACCTAAACAACTCTTAGTGAGCGAGAGCTAACATTGGCCACATGTCCAGAAGCATGGGGCAGTCCGGAGACAGGAGTGGCTATCACCATGGTAAGCTGGGAAAGCCCAAGATGGCCGCTTCCCCTCACACATGCACATGGGGCCTTTGCTTCTGGGAATATCTGGCAAAAGACCAGTCTGGGAGAGAAGATGGTTTTCAAAGGTAGTTGAGGCAGGCCAGTGCCAGGAAAAGGAGCCTTCCTTCGCCTCCATCAGAATTTTGAGCTGACATCCGCCCTCAAGTCCCTTTGCGGAGCACCCCTGAAGGAAAGGCAATTTGTTAGAGAAAGCAGGAGTGTAGGTACCTGTCTGTCTCCTCAGTGAGGACAGGGGAGGTATACAGAGAGTATTATGCAAGTTATACATGCTCTACCACTTTTTGCATGCAATTATAAATTTAGTTATCTTAACTTATTGTAAGCTAAATAGGTAAAAAAAATGCACTTGGTTGTCATCAGTACAATTGCCGTTGCATCATTCTCGCAGTGTGTAAGATGAATGTTCTGAAAAGTATAAAAGGTACAGCACCAAAGCCAAGCTAATCATATGAAGGTTATATAAATAACATAGTTTAGTTATAGTTAGTAGTAATTTTAACACATCTTTTAATGTATCCCAGGAAATGGCCCATAATTTTGCTTTCCTCTTTAGCAAACCCTAGGAGAGATTCTACTCTTTAAAATATAATGTGTGGGAGGAAAATCACATTTTTAATAGTCTAGCAAGTTATTTCAGAATGAGCACTGCCATTTTAATCAAATGAAAGTATCTGTACATTTTCCAACACAAAAAGTCCCAGTGAGCAGATCAAAAATAGGATAAAAGGCTCTGGAGAAAGATTTGCAAATCTAAACTGCACATTCTTAAGGCCCTGGAGATACACAACTGTCACTTTAAAGGAAAGAGTTGTGCTGGGTTTTGTAAAAAGAGAATGAGGCCGGCTGTGCTGTGTGTGTTCCCAAGGCAGGAGCTCCCTCCAGAGCCTGTTCTCTGTGTGCTGCAGGCCTCAGTCCACATTCCAGGGAGACTTTTATGCCTAGTTCTCTCTGAAGGGAGAGTAAGTTAAAGGAGGGCATTAAAAGGATCCAAAGGGGCCTGGGGAGATAGCTCCCTGGCACAAGTGCCTGCATGGCAAGTGCAAGGTCATCAGTTCAAACCCTGGTCCCACAAAAAGAAAAGAAAACCTCTCCTAAGAGCTTCTGGGAAAGTCTATGAACTATAACTGTTGTGCTCTGGATATTCTTATTTGTTAACTTTTGTTTTTGAGACAGGGTCTTGCTGTTTGCAAGGCTGATATGGAACTTATGATCCAGCTGGGGTTATCAGTGCACAGCAGGCTTGGATGTTGTTATTTATATCAAATACAAAAAAGAATCTAATCAAACAGTGAAATAAGTTAGATTTAGATCGGGCTGCTTCTTGACCTCAATATCTTTTGTCCTTGTGTTTGCCACCCTCCCGCGCCCCCAGAACCCTGCCTGCATGTCTGTTTAGGACTGTGTCACACAGCCTCTGCAGCACAGAATTGCCCAGCTACAGATGGCCATTCTAACAGGCCACGCAAGGGGATGTTTTGGGAAGAGGAAAATAGCACAACAAGACAAATGGGATTTCAAATTCTAAGGGAAAACATGACACAAAAATGAAATGGAGCAAATAAATAGGAAGACTTTGTCCTGTGTAAAGTAAACTTAGTTATTAGAAGTGCAGGGTTATGTAAAAGCTAACTATGGAAATGACCTAAATATTGTCAGTGGCAGTGCAGAAATGTTTCACAAATAAGTGGTGTCTCTTTTTCACTTTCATTTTTGGATAACAAATACTAGGGTGAGGTGAAAGGAGCAGCTAGTTGGATTTCCTGTGCTGGGACCCAGCCCATGACTCACAGCTTACAGGAGAGATTCACTTGGGTATGCCTTAAGGGCACTCAGGCCCAGGGTGGCGGCTTCAGGCAGAGACATGCGCCGAGAATGTGGTAAGGAAAGCTGCCATTTCATAGCAGTAGAAAAGTAGGCCCAGGGATGATGCCAGAGGGGAACAGGAGAGGCTCACAAGGTGGCATCCCCATGGTACACCCAGGCACCCCAGAAATGGGCCTCACCAGTCCCTGGGCAACTCCCAAGCCCACCAGGCATTGCAGCCCACTGTTTAAAAACAAAGAAACAGCACCGCTGGGAGCTGAGCCTGTGCACCCACCCCTGGTAAGCTCCCTGCGCCCCTCTGCCCCGCCTCTGCGTTCCCGCGACTAACTTCCTGTTCCAGCCCAGACCCAAATCGCACCGCTGGGAGCTGAGCCCGTGCACCGGCAGGGTCAGGATCCTCGGCCTGCCTTCCCTTTCCCCGCCCCCCCTTCTTTTTTTTGAACCTCTCCAGCCCAAGCTACAGCACCGAACCCATCAAATAGCCCATTTGGCAACCGATCTGGTCCACGAGCCTACCAGGACTACTCAATCCCAAAGCTCCACCTCCACCTACAGACCACATCCGCCAGGATTCACAAAAGCTAGCAGCCAGAGCCCCAACACAAGAGTCAGGAACCTCTGTAGAAGAACCACCTTGGAGTCTCCAGACCAAACGCCCATAGTCACAGCATAACATCACCAAAGTGCAGAGGTCGCTTCCATACAAAATGATAACAACAAGGAGTAGGAGGCAATCTCAGGACCCGTGCCCACCCAAACCAAATGCAGAAGACACTATCATGGAAGGAAATGAGAATTATACAGATGAAACCTCTGAATTGGTAGCATCTGAGACAGACACACAAGTGCAGAAACTTATAGAGCAACTGAGATCAGAGATAACATCTGAAGTAAAAACAAAGAAACAATAGATTTTCCCTTTCATTTAGTTCCATATTTTATTGAGTGCAGTAACGGATAACATTTCCAACTTTTGTTATCTATTTGTTAAAATTTAAGAAAAAATCTTATTAACACATAGTAAATATTTGTGAGTATAATACTTTAATACATGAATATAGTGCAAAGAGGTCAGAGCTGGGCAACTGGCATATCTCTCTCCTCAAGCATTTGTTACTTGTGATGGGAACATTGATATTCTCTATAAGCTATTTTGAAATTTACATTTAATTATCGTCAGCCGTAGCTCTCCTCCTGTGCTACAGAACATTAGAAACTATTCCTCTTATCCAGCTGCACTCTGTACCTAATTTTATCTATCTATTCTCTCTCCATTTCCCCCTCCTCTTCTCTTCCCAGGCTCTGGTAACCACTATTTTCTCCGCTTCTGTGAGCTCACCCTTTCTAGCTTTCACATAGAAGTGAGAACACGATAATTGTCTTTTGTAAAATATTGGTTCACTGAGTAATGCAAATCTTCCAAATACTTTATTGCATAATGAAAACAACACATTTTTTAGTGTCATTGTCAATATCATTATGAAAGTCTTTAACACCTCTGACAGGATGTCACATGTCTAAAATTCTAAGTTCTGTCTGTATAAAGTTTTGGGGGGCAATGAATGATACCAGTTGTTTTCCTTGAAGTGACAGCTCCCTACATTCACTCTTAAGAGATGCCAGCGAAACCAGTCTGACTGACCATAATTTGTCCATCAGTGCCTTTGAATGAAAATGGACAGTCTATGAAATCTCAGCGTACAATTCAGTCTCGCTGGGATTTTTCCTGGAGGTGGTCACTTGTAATGTGAAACAGAAGTCCCTTATGCATGCCTCCCATCTTTTCTCCCAGGGTATTAAATAGCATATACTCAAGGGCTAGATTTAAAATTAATTAATTTCTTCATAAAAGAAAACTTTCCGGGGCCAGCAAGATGGCTCAGAGGTCTAAAATGCCTGCTTAGGCAAGTTTAGACAACCACACGGACCACAGTTTGATGCCCAGCACGACATACTACACCAGCCCCACCACTCCCAGGACAGGCTGAGCCAGCCATAATTAAAAAAAAAAAAAAATCTGATGGGCTGGCCCATAATAGCTCAGCATACTGAAGTGCCTGCTTAGGCAGACACAAGGACCGGGTGGGGTTTGATCCCCGGAGTGCCATACTGGCCCTGCCCCTGCCCCTGGGGTATGCTGAGAAGGTGACTGAGGCCTGGCCTGGTGGCTTGGGACTGTAATCCCAGCACATGAAGGCTGAAAACTGGAAAGATCACTAGAAGTCCAGTCTGTGTAGTGAGACCCTGTAGACCGTGTACTAAATACAGAGAGAGAGAGAGAGAGAGAGAGAGAGAGAGAGAGAGAGAGAGCACTTACTGCTTCACTAAACACATGTAAGGTAGCATTTGTTTTACTTTTAAAGCAAATGTGGCAGTGAACACTATCAGAAACCCAAGTGCCATCTGATGCCACTGCCTTGATTGGTGCCAAAGCAGCAGTAGCAATCTCACCCATCTTTGTTTATTGTGAAAATACTTACAACCTCACAGAGTTGCTGAAAGAGCCTTAGGCAGTCAGAAGATCACTTGATCACACCTTGAGAAGTACTGCTCTGGATTTCAGAACAAGCAAGTTGAGCAATGGTGGTACTATCAAAACTTTAGGAAAAATGATTTGTCATCTTCAGCCTTCCACTTTGATCACTGAAATATTTGTATGAAGTTAGTTCAGTGATAATTCCACCTGATTCCATAGCTAGCATGATTTAGATAAGATTACTGAGATGCTTACTTAATCCAAAATTACATTGATCTCTACTTTAATTAAATGATAAAGAAGAACGTTTTATATTTTGCAGAACTACTAGAGCACCTGTAAAAGAACAGATGACCTGATAGCTTGAAATCTTATCTCTACACAAGTTTCATAGGACTGATGGATAAAGTATTAGGAAAGAATTGTCAGGTTTTAATGGTCTTGGCATAGAAATTACTTAAAATGGTACAATACAACTAACCTCCAAATTGAAGAAATGTTAGTTTGCTCTTGTCATAATAATTCAAAGAATTAATTCATGAGAGTAAAAAGTATCTAAATACAAGTATTCAAAGCTCAGCAATCTGTTAGTAGAGTACTTCAGTATAAGTGACTGCTTTTGGAATTCTAGGTATTCATGAAAGGTTGTTCAAAATATCCTGTATTTCATAAAGTCTAGAGGTGGCACTAAGATACACTTTATATAAATACATCATAAAATAATGTCACTTATAAAATAAATGTTTATAATGTTTATATAATAAAAATCTTACATTGGATATTATTCCAATGACCTGAGTTCTGAACTGCTAGTTAGGAGTACTGCTACACACTAAAAATAAATGCCATTGCTGTACAAGTCTTTACTGAAGCAGCATGATTTCAAAGCTAATCCAAGCTGGGCATGGTGGCACATGCCTGTAATCCCAGCACTCAGGAGGCTGAGGCGGGAGGATCGGTGAGAGTTTGAGACCAGCCTGGGCTACAAAACTGAGCTCAAGGCCAGCCTGAATTGTACAGCAAGACCCTGTCTCAAAAAGACAAAAAAAAAAAAAAAAGCTAATAATCCATGTTAGGCTTTCCCCTTTAGCAAAGTACTGAATGAAAAGGGGGCATTTCCCACAAGTAATTCTTATATAGAATTGTCTAACTGTTGAAGTTAGCCTTAGGACCAAATTTTCAAGAGCAACTATAGCAATTTGCAAGCATTCTTTGATTTTCCCACCCCACCTTCCAGACTCAAAGGAGATATCCTTCTATGTTTAAAAGATATTTGCTGTGTGAAACCTAATGAGTTATATCAGGTACATTACTTCTGTTTAAATACATGTAAAATTTTAAGCAGATACTCAATAGAATTAGAATAATTCGTCCAAAGTCAACTAGGATGTGAGCAGCTATGATACTAGACAGAATGTCATTAAAAAAAAAGTGACCCCAGCATGACAGTGAAATCAGCTGTATCTTTAGCTGTGTCTTCCCATCTCAGTATCCATCCTGAAGTAAAATGAATGTATAGACCTACTTTGTAATGTTGCTTCCTGGGTTTTTGTCCTTATGTGATGTGAATTCTTTGTACACTGAGCAGTATTAAGTGAAATGTTGTTCCCCCTTATTCTTCTGTTAGTCAGTCTCAGCCCTATGGTTTATAAAAAGAGGAGTTTGTTGGGATTTTTAACAGAAATCTTGTCAAGCACATCTTCTCGAGTGACTTCATAGGCAACTCTATACTTTTATTCTTGGTGTCTTTGTAAAACTCCTGGTCTTCAAACCAGGCTAGAAACCTTTTTCCTCTATGTCTTCCAAAATCTCTCCCACATTAAAATTACCTTTTCCTAGCTGGCCAGAGAGCTCAGCAGACAAAGGTGCCTGCTTAGGCAGGTGCAGGAACTCAGGTTTGATCCCCGGTGTGCCATGCCTGCCCCCCCCCCCCACCAAGGGTGTATGTGCTGAAACAGACTGGGAGTGGTAGCGCTCACTTGTAATCCCAGTGCTTGGAGGCTGAAAACAGGAGAATCACTACAAGTGCAGAATCATCTTTTCCTTTATATACATTCTCCCTAAGGTATTCTACCATGGTCTCCTAGATACAGGAGCTGAATAGACCCATAAGCAAACAACTGCTGTGCAGCTGTGGTCATTCAAGCTTGAGTGCTTTCTGTTTGGGTATTGCTTCTTCGAAGCTGCATCCTTGAATGTCTGAGGGGGTCTGGCAACTTCTGGGCCACTGCCAGGTATGACAGCAATACATATGGCATCTGTTAACTTGACTACACATTATCCATGCACAGGCAAGCATTGCTTTGATTTCAGCACTTCAGCAATTTGCACTTGTTTGGCAAAACTTGTGCTTGGTGTTCAGCCACTCAACACCATGCCCAGCCTGGCAGGGAGAGCATCAGTCTGACAGCCAAGATACCACGCTTACCCTTCTTCGGTTTCCCTCAAAGCAGCCTGGGAAGTAGGCTGGATTAGCTAAGGAGACAGCTAGCCACTTTTCATTGGCAAGCTCAACCTTGTTAACATTTCCTGGGTATAACTATGTTATGAGAATGTCTCCAGTTAACCTTTGTATGTGCCAGCTCCTGGCACAGAGGCAAATCCATTTCCCTGCAGACCAGGAAGTGAATGCCCCTTTTTCCCTTTCTAGGGTCAACTAATGTTTATGGAATATTTATCATGTTCTTTCCTCATGCCTCTATATGCATCCATGCATTTACATTTATATAAGCTCATCATATCCCATGCTTCCTTAGGCTTCAGCGCCTCTAGGCTTCTCTACATGCTATTGGGCTGTGACATGGTTAGCATACTGCCTGCCATCAAAAGCAGCAAGTATGTACTCGCTATTTATAGTAGCATTGGGGATGTGTTTGTCTCTCTTTAGCTCTGTCTCACTCCCTTTTTCCCCTCTCAAGCAATGTAAGATGGTCTTTACTTCCTTCATATGCTCTAGTTTTTTGTACCCTCCATTTTCCTCTGAGTCCATATCTTCACTTTAACCCAACTCCTTGGATATCGCAGATAAAACCACTGTTCAGAATGAGTAGGAGGCGTGGGAAAAGTGTACTTGTCAGAGTTATGTGGTAGCTTTGAAAGGAAGTGGCTTGGACATTTCAAGAACCTTGCATGTGACATATTAAATATGTCACAGATTTGTAGAATTTTAGAGCTGATGGCAGCCAGAGAGAGCCTTGATGTTCCTCCCTCACCTTGTGGATAGTGTCTGAGGTTCAAACAGTAGTGACGATCATGGTTTAAGGGGCTGCTAGCAAGGCGTCTAGAGCCTTTCATCATATCAAAGGAGACATGGGAAGTCTTTTTAATCAAAGTTGTAATTTTACTGTATTCTTTGAGGCACATTCACGAAACATGTTTGCACTAATAAAATTTTTACTTAAGAGTAAAGTAGGCCAGATGTAGTGGAACATGCCTGTAATCCCAGCACTTAGAAGGCTGAGGCAGGAGAACTGTTACGGGTTCAAGGCTACCCTAGGCTACATAGTGAGCTGAAGGCCAGCCTAAACTACACAGTGACACCCTGTCTCCAAGAAAGATACTATAATACAATCGATTTTAGAAATCCCAAAGTGACTGTGCCTGTATGCATACAAAATCTCGATATAGGTAAGAGGACCTTTTAAATTTAAGTTGGAACAAGTCACAGTGAGAATAGAAAGGTGCTTCGGTAGGTGCCTTGGATCTAAGACTAGAGCACTGGTGTTGGTGGAACAGGTGAATTCTACCCTTGCAGCATGCCCCTCGCCTAGATCCTCTAGCCTGAAACCCCTGAAAGAGAGAGATGCCCTGAAAGGGTTTCACTCAAGTGTCTGTAGAACTCTGGATGACACATTTTCACACTTGAAGGCATGTTGAACTCATGAGTGGATCTCTAGCCAGTGGGCTCTGCAGTGGTGCGAAACCATAGCTGTGGCACAGAATGGCATGCATCCTCAACGGTGGCTCTGGCTTAGCAGAGGGCAGCAGAGAGAGGAGGCACCTTACAGCAAAGTCCGTCTCCGCAGACCTGAGCGGGAGGACACATGGGGCACTACGTGGCCCCGCTCCTGAGCTCAAAGGAGCGCACCTTGAACCCTGTATCAAGCTGGGAAGAGTCACAAGCACAGAAACTAGCATTTCAAGATCTTTCATTTCCTCTTCTAGAAAATATGAGTAATCATACTTGTGTCATAAAGTTGCCTGTGATAAAGAACACACTGCCTCTTAGAAGGCATCTCACATAGCAGTAACAGGAGAACCACTGGTTGGGGGTGATGGTCAGAGGTCATCTGTAGACTTTCATGGCATAGAGAAACTTGAAGAAGCTCTCATCTGTGTAGCTTAGTCATCAAGCTAGCTATGTGATTTTAAACCTTGTCTTCAAAGCACGCTCCCCCATCATTATATTCCTGCCATCCTAATATATAAGAGCAGGAAGAGTCCTAAAAAAGCAAGACCATACGGAGCCCTTAATATCAATGTAATACAATGAAGTGTGTGTGTTGGTTGCTTAAATCTCTAATTCACATCAAAAGAAATGAGAAAAAAAACCATCATGGGGTACAGTTTAGTTATATATTTTTTTCATATATAACTGTACTACTGTTATTGCTGAGAATGTAAATATGTTTTCCACCAACCCCGTGATTGTTCTGACTCTAAGCATCTTTGTTTCCTTGACCATCATCTCATCAAGAAACCACACTATTCTATTAAAAATAGTTGTGCTACTGTGGTTTTCTTCAAATTGTATAAATCTTTGGCCTTTTAAGAATAGTTATGTCACAAATGCTTACTACTATTGCTAAGTGGTAAAGACCAATCTCTCTTTGTCTGTGTCTCTATCTCTGTCTTTGTCTCTGTCTTTCTTTGTGTCTCTCTACCTCCTTCCTTCCCTCCCTCCACCTTCCTTTCCTTCCTCCTTCCCTTCCTCCCTTCCTCATGATCCCCTTTTGATACCTTCCAGTACTTTTCCAGACATGTTTTTATAAATAACATCTTTGGCTATTTTAAATAATGTTCCTGACTTAATCTGAATTTTTAACTGTCTCTATTGATTAAATTCCTATTCTCAGTCATAATAACTTTTTCAAACTATACATTTAATTTTAACTGAGAGAATGTGATTCAGTCCCTACCTTTTACATCTTGCACATTATTCTAGAAGGTAGAAGTATTTGCCAGATAAAGAATGGAAATCTGAACTGGGGGGGTAGTGAGTGGTGCATGCTTTTAATGGTGCAGCTACTTGGGAGGCCGAGGCAGAGAGACTGTCAGTGCAAGGCCAGCCAGAGCAACTTAGTGAGAGACCCTATCTCAAAATAAAAAGGCTGGGTGTAACTCCATGAGAGAGCATTTCTCTAACGTACATGAGACCTTAGGTTTAATACTCAAGCTATGTATCACAAAACAACTAAGCTATAAAAATAAAACTAGAATAGCAATCCATCCACCTAGCTTACTTCCCCTTTGTAGGATAGTCCAAAGGAATGGCAGACATTATAGCTGACTTTTTGGTTTGTTTTGGTTTTGGTTTTGGCTTTTTGAAACAGGGCCTTGCTGTCTAGTCCAAGCTGGGCTTGAAGTTGTGGTGATTGCTTCAACTTCCTGAGCGCTGCAATGACAGGCATGCGCTACCAGGCAGGCTGTTCTGCCTTTCCTTAATCAGTACCTGTTTCTGATCCTTCATGACTACTTTCATTGTGAGTATTTGGTTCATGTATATGACAGCTTTTTGTTTCTTTTTCATACATTTTCTTCTCCTATCCTCTTTCTCCTTTCCCTTCATCACTTAGACTTCTGAAATGTTTTCTTCTTCCCCCAATGTGGGAATCAGACTCATTATATAGCTGGCTTTCATTAGGACTATGTCTTTATTTTGTTTTTATTTGTTATGTATTTAGTGCAAGATCTGCAAGGTCTCACTACACAGAGAGAGTTGGCCTTGCCACTCAGGGCCAAGAACACTATAGCTCATGCCTGAACAAAGCTTAAGTAATAAGGGTTTTCTCCATGAGGTTTTTTTTCCTGAGCTTCCCTGTGCTCAGGAATGCCCCTTGGCATTATGTTCTGGGTCATTTTAACAACAAAATCACAAAGAAAGGAGAAAAGAAAAAAAAAAAAAAGTAATGTTTATTGAAAGTGTTAATGTTTAATTGTTTGATCAATCTTATATACCTATATCTATTAATCTAAAATGATCTGATGATGAAAATATGCAGTATAACCATTGTTAAATTTAAACAATAAAAATATTAAATCATGAAAAAAACAACAAAATCACACACAAAAAAAAGAGGAAACAATATTTCATTAGACACAGAATCTGCCAGAAAAAAGAACATAAATAAAAAATATGTCCAGACTTCATCAGTACACGTGCTAGTAAATGTCTTGAAGCTCCTGGTGACCCCTGTGAGCACCTTCTGTGACTGCAGAGGCCAAAGGTAGCTTGTGTTAATCTCATGATATTGCAGTAAATTTAATATTAAAATATTTGTGTAAGTTTTTCTCTTTTTCTGGTATAATGTTTTTGAGGGCTTAGACTCTATAGTCTATGAAAAGGACATATATTTCCTGTATGAGAGCAAGAAAGCAAGAGCCAATCATCCACATGTATGACTCCCCAGGCAACTTGTTTTGACCTATTCAAAACCATAAATAGTAAAAATAGCACAGATAATTTTTTACGTATGAATTTATACCAAAAATAAGTCTAATTATGCCTTTTAGAAATTTTAGGAGCAAAAGGTGTGGTATGTTAAGCTTTTCCATTTAAGGAACAAAAATAAATTGCCTATTATTAAATGTGCCTCCATCGTTCCCCCTCCCCTGCCTTGAACCCCACCCCAGAAGTTCCCTGCTAATATGGGCTGGGGAGGGAAGTTGGAGGCAGGCCAGGGCACACTCCCAGAGCTGCTACCGTCCATGGCATGAGCTGTGGAACTCAGGAGGTTTCTGCACTGTGTGGAATATTTATTAGACACAGTGCTGAAAGTGTCTGGTGATTAGAGACCTAATCTGAATTTCAAAGGTGCTGATGACCATGTACATACGACAGTATCAGACTCTGAGGCCCCAGGAGCATCCATTCTCCCAAATGAGCAAAAGTTGCATCGAATCTTTAATTTCCTAGTAATTGCCCTTCACTTATCTGGAATACTTATTAATTTTAGATTTCTATCTCCCTTTCTCCTCAAGAGAAGTAATTTAAATTCTTTCCAGCTAGCACATAAATAGAAGAAGATTCTGCCTATTTCTTACTTCAGTTTTGGTCACAAGAAACATATGACAAAGTCCAAGGGACCATGCTATGAAGTCTAATCATAATAATGCAGGAAAGGACATGGGTAATTCCTGAATGTCACCGCTGCAGGCATGCTGCTTGGGATTGGCATATACTCCATGGATCTAGGAAAACTAGGGACACACCATCACCCTACCTAGATGATTACAGGAGAGTTACTGCCCAAAGCCCACGGATTCATGCTGTGCACAGTTTCACACAGAAGTCTTTGCAGTTAAGGTGGGAATATTTTGAAAGTCAATACAGGGCAGATAATATTTCTTTTTAAGCTAGGACAGTAATCCTTATAATTTTCTATACATTTCAGAATAAAGATTTAACAGGTTAGCATCCACTTCAGAAAATGGTACATTATTTTGAACATTGCGTTGGTACTGGGAAGAGCTGGCTTCTCTATTTAGATTTATAAGTTATCAAAAGTTGGCCCCAGCCTTTGGAAAAACCTTGCTCCAACAGAGCTCTCCTATCTTTGTTTGTGTTTCCCTTTCCTGCTTCAGCACATTTGTCTTCCTTCTAGCTGCTCCAACCCTCCAAGAAACAGCAGTTTTCTTGACAGCTCTGTGCAGGCTCCGGCTCTGTCCGTGTAGCTATCTGGAAGGACCAGCTAGTTATGCGGTTAGGTGGAACAACCAGCAGGTATCGTTGGGAAAACTGGCAGAGCCGAAGCGTCGGGGTAATGTCCACAGCATCCGCAGATCTTGCCAGTATCCTGCTATTGGGTTAAAGTGAGAACAGGCATATGCCCTTGTGTTTTTGAGTGAATGCATTCCAGCAGATCATCTGGAAGTTAATATGGATGTTTGGTTTAGTTGAGGTCATGAAGTGGCACTCTCCTTCAGCATAGTGTCATAGCTCTTAGGAGAAAAGAGGTAGCAAGGAAGTCTTCTGCCAGGATTTGGTGACAGTGAAACTACCAGAGTAATTCTATTCACTGGCAGCTGTCCTGAGGAACAATGTCATTTTAAAACATTCTGAAAGAAGAAGAGTACTATCTATATTTAGTGGGCAATTTATTTATTTATTTATTTATTTATTTATTTATTTATTTATTATATTTTTTTTTTATGGGACTGGGATTCAAACTCACAAACTTGCACTTACCAGGCAGGCATTTATGCCATGGAGCTATCTCCCCAGCCCCTTAATGGACAATTTAAAAGAAAATAGAAACTATCTATAATCTTACTTGGTTTTTTTTTTTTTTTTTTTTTTTTTTTTTTTTTTTTTTT
>PVJA010030522.1:0-25737 GCA_004027025.1 Myocastor coypus | reverse complement strand
CTCCTCCTCCTCCTCCTCCTTTTTTTAAGTGTATTTGGTACAGGGTCTCACTACTCAGATTGGACTCATAATGATCCTCCTGTTTTCCACCTACCCACCGCTGGAATTACAGGTGTGCACTTCCATGCCCAGTCTCCATCACCTGCTCAGCACGCTCAGGGCCCCGGCTGGCACACTATGTGGCACTGGGGATGGTACCTGGTCCCTGCACTTGCCTAAGCCAGTGCTTAGTCCATTGAGGTATCTTATCGACTCTCATGAATTCTTTGTATTGCTTTGTTTGTCTCCCTTGCATTTATTTCTGCTCTGATCTGTATGGCTTCCTGCCTTTATTGGTTTTGGGGATGACTTGCCTTTCTTTTTCTAGGACCTTGACATGAGCATACTTGGGCTCATTCTGTTTTTCCCAAGGTAAGAATTTACAACTATAAATTTTCCTCTTAGACAGCTTTTATTGCATCTCACAAGTTCCAATAAGCTGTATCTGCATTTTCATTTGATTATAAGTATTGTTTAATTTCCTCATTTCCATCTGTGACCCATTGTTTTTTTCAGGAGGGTGTTATTTAATTTCCATTAATGTGTTTATGAAGTTTTTGCAGTTTCTTTTGTCAGGAATTTCCAGTTTCATTGCACTGTGGGGAGATAGTGTGCATGGGATACCTTCAGTTCTTTTGCATTTACTTAAGTATGCCCCATGTGCTAGTGTACAGTCTGTTTTGGAGAATGTCCTATATACAGCCAAGAATATGTATTGTGATTTTGTTGGGTAAGACAGTCTATGATGGTCTACTAAGCCCACTGTTTTTCCACAATTTTGTTTTTGTTCTGTTATTTCTTTGTAGATTTTTTTGCCTAGCTGATTTATCTCTTTGTATCAAACACCCCCAGTACAATTGTGTTACTGTTCATTTGGCTTTTCATGTCTGTAAAAATTTGTCTTGTGTACTTCAGTGTTCCTATATTGTGTGCATATATATTTATGATTGTTATCTCTTTGTATCAAACACCCCCAGTACAATTGTGTTACTGTTCATTTGGCTTTTCATGTCTGTAAAAATTTGTCTTGTGTACTTCAGTGTTCCTATATTGTGTGCATATATATTTATGATTGTTATCTCTTCCTCTAGCAGTTGTCCCTTAACAAGTATATAGTGGCCTCCATTATCTCTTTTAATCACTCTTGGGTTGAAGTTGACATCGTCAGCCACCAGAATAGCTACTTCTACTTTATTCTGGGTTCTTGTCACATGGAATATTGTTTCTTATCCTTTATCTTTCAGTCTATGAATGTTTGTTTGCTTTTTTATTTAAATGTATTTCTTATATAGCATGTTGTTGGATTTTGTTCCTTAATCCATTCTGCTGTTCTGCCTCTGTTGATTGGTGTTATGGTTTATGTATAGTTGTCGCCCCAAACCCTCATGCAATCATGAGGCGGGGACTTCTATAGATTGAAACTTGACTCATGAGTCACTGGGATTATGTGTTTTAGTACTGATGAGGAGATTATGGGTCTGAATACTGCTGGGAATTATAGGTGTGGCCCAAGCAGACAGGCTAAGGCAGAGAGCCTGATGTAATATAAAGAGAGACAGAGAGACAGACTCGTACTGTTGCTCTGCTGCTATGG
Source organism: Myocastor coypus (assembly GCA_004027025.1). Taxonomy (NCBI): domain Eukaryota; kingdom Metazoa; phylum Chordata; class Mammalia; order Rodentia; family Myocastoridae; genus Myocastor; species Myocastor coypus. Next base: position 24,104 of record PVJA010030522.1, on the reverse strand, counting down.
TTAGTCAATTTGCCTGTCACAATTGTTGCCGTCGCACTGCCATAAACTGGATGCGCTCTGCCCTGTTCCACTCAGCCTTGGGCCAGCCGAATGTGGACTGAAACCTCTGGTAACTGTGAGCTAAATAAACCTTTCCTTCCTTTGGTTTGGGTGTTGGGTATTTGTTCCAGCAACAAGAGTAAAGTAACCAAGACAATTGGTAAACTGAGGCTATGTACCTTCAAGGTTATCTTTGGCATGCTATTTTCTGTCTGTAGATTCTCTTCTTTTCCTGTTTAATTGCTTGCTGTACTTTGCAGTTCTTTTTTTTTTTTTTTAATGAGCAAAACACATTTATTGAAAGACATCTCCTGTCTGAGAGAGGGACGGGGGGGGGGTCCTGAGGGGGTGTCCTTCTGCAGTTCTTTTTTGTTGGTGTTCTTGAAATTGCGGTCATTTTTATCTTTTAATAAAATACTTGTCAGTATTCTTTGTAGGGTTGGCTTAGTGTTCATGAATTTCTTTTATTCTTTTTTTATTTTTTATGTATATGGTACAGAGTCTACAGAATTTCACTACACAGATCAGACTCATAGTGGTCCTCCTGTTTTCAGCCTCCCAAGTGCTGGGATTGTAGGTGTGCACCAGCACACCCAGTCTCAATCTCAGCCTTAGCATGCCCTGTGGATGTGGCTCCCATGACGTGCTGGGGATTCAACCCTGGTCCCCGGTCCCAATCCACTGAGCTATCTGGGTGGCTTGTGGTCGTGAATTTCTTCAGTTACTCTTTGTAATGGAAGCATCTTGTATCTCCCTTAAATGTGATAGTGCCCCTCCCTCCACTCCCAAGGTTCACTGAGAGGGCAAATGAGACTAGGCATGGTGGTACACCTATAATCCTAGCAGTTGGGAGGCAGAAAAACAGAGAGGATCACTACAAGTCAGATGTATGTAGTGAGTCCTTGTACTAAATACATTAAAAACAACAAAAAAGGAAAGTTTTGCCAGGCATGTCAGTCTGGGAAGGAAGTTTTTTCATTTAGGATCTGAAATAATTCACTATAAGGTCTTCTTGATTTGATGGTGTGTTGAAAAATCTGGTGTGATTCTGATGAGTGTTCCATTCTAGGTGATCTGTTTCTTTTCTCTAATCCCCCCCCCCCCCCAGAACTGGGGTCTAAACTCAGACCCTTGCGCTTGCCAGGCACATGCTTAGTCTACTGAGCTATCTACCTGGCCCCCTATCTAATCACTTTTAATATTCAGTCCTTTTGCAGACTTTTGGGGATCTTGATTATTGCATGTCTTGGTGTACATTTAATTGATTATGACTAATTGGGGGGGCCTATATGACTCACTTAACTATACCTAATGTTCCTTTCCCATGCGTGGACAATTTTCTGCTACTTATTTTGCAAATACTCTTTTTCTGTCATTTGTATTGATTTCTGCTGTTTCATTGATACCTGTGAGTCTTATATTCATTTTCTTTGCATCATCTTGTGGTTGTTTCATTGTTTCTTGATTCCTTGTTATTTTTCAACTCTCCTTTCACATTTGCTAGCTGCGGTGCTATCTTCAATTCTGAAATTCTTAGTTTCATTCAAGTGGTTTTGCCAGCTTTCAATGAATTTCTTAATATCCTGAATATGTTTGATTCTGTTTCATGTATTCTAGTTCTTGTTTTATTTGTTCAGTGTTTCCATCATTTTCTTATGCCCCTCAGTTTTTTATCTATGTCTTCTGTACATGTGCTGAAGAATTCTTTTGTGATTGTTATTTTGTTACTTACTTGGGACATCATTTCTGTTATGATTTCTTCTATAGCCTGGTGGAGTTGTTTGTTCACTTCAGCTGCTGTCATTCCACACCTTTCAGGTGTGTGACGTTCTCCTATGACCTTGTCTCCTGGCCTTGTTCTGGGTACGCTGGAAGCCTGACATTGCTTTTTTCTTCCTTTTGACATTTTTTTAAGTTCCCAGTGTTTACTTGGATCTAGCAGTGATGTTAAGGTTGTCAGGATTGTGTGAATAAGGCCTTTAGGCCAGTCAGTGGTAGGGCAGGATAGGGCTCACCAAGGCTCTCACTACTGGCAGGTGAGGCAGCTACATCTTAGCCACAGCCCAGCAGCAGCTCAGCTGAATTCCAGGAAGAGTGGGGCAAGGGGTCAGGTAGAGTGCCCCAAGTCCCTGTAGGTGACCTCTGTTCAGCTGTCTTCTAAGACAGTGGAAGAAGCAGCTGCAGTTCAGCCAAGCTTTGGTGAGAGTGGGGGGAGGGGCCAGGACAGGGCTCCTGAGTTCCCTATAGGTGTCTTGTATCCAGTTGTCTTCTATATTGATGGCAGAAGCAGCCACAGCTCAGTGGAGCTCCAATGATAGTTATACAGTTTAACTTAAAAATTTGAATCTTTATTTGTGTGTGTGTGTGTGTGTGTGTGTGTGTGTGTGTGTGTGTTTCTTCTAGTAGTTATTACTGCATTTGGACATTTGTAGAAATAAGACACATTATTTCAGAAGTGGTGCTTTATAGCACTAGTTTTCAATCAACTCTGACCAAATATCTTATAATTTGAATCAGATAGTCCTATACTTCATTTTGGAGATAAAGTGTAGGTATTGTTACCATTACATATGTTTTTATAATACTTTTAAATCTCTTCCAGTTACTGTAATCTGGCATTGTGGTTCAAATGCCTTATGTGGAACACTTAGTTTTACTGAGGTGCCTGTGAAACATTGAACTCCAAAGATAGGGAAAACCTCCAGGATCACACCTTTTGTATTCCTGTCACCTGCTTGATTTTTATTCAAGAACACTGTCTCAGAGAAGATTTGAAGATTCAGGATGTAGTTATCACCTCCTGACCTCTGTCCTCTCTGTCCCACTCAGGTGGGCCAGGGTCTGTGTGGACATGGTGATGAATACATGGCCCTGACTTCCTGGGCTTCCAGTTACCTGGTGGCAAGGAGCTGTGCTGCCAACAGACCGTTAGTCAGGTTTTTTTTTTTTTTTTTTTTTTTTTTTTTTTTTTTTTTTTTTTTTTTTTTTTTTTTTTTTATGATCAGGTGAATCATATCAACAGGATGATCTGAGACCAGCAAGGTTGAAAAAAAACAATGTAAGTACAAGGAAGGCATTCTGATCTGAGGGATAATTGAGAACAGAGTGGGCAGAACTTGGAGTGCAGGCTGAGGGAGCATCATGGGAACTTAGTTGGGAAGTGCAGCCATAGGGCTTTAAAGGATGTAGTTGAAGATTTGGATTTTGTTTTAAGGATATGGACCATCTCATGAAGGATCTTACAAGAAATTAGGTTCTCATCATCAGGTGACATTTTGGAGGCTGAATATCTGTTGGGACATGTGATAGGCAAAAAGTGTCTTAAGATGGACTGACACTTCTAAAAGTCTCTATTTATTTATTTATTTATTTATTTATTTAGTCTTTTTGAGACAGGGTCTCGCTATGCAGTTGAGGCTGGTCCTGAGCTCACTTTTGTAGCCCAGGCTGGTCTCGAACTCGCACCAATCCTCCTGCCTCAGCCTCCCGAGTGCTGGGATTACAGGCGTGAGCCACCACGCCCGGCTTCAAAAGTCTCTTTTTAGATTAAGCACACAAAATAGCAAATGAGACAGGGTTGATTAGTTTGCCCCTATACCCACATTGTCCTAGTCCCCACTTTTTTGTGGCATCTGTCAATAAACTGTGGAATCAGGTCTCTACATTATCTGAAGTTATTTAGAAAAGAAAGAACTGAATCAAAAAGTATAACCCCTAAAACTTTCTTATAATTGTATTATTCGGTGCTCTTTCTAATTCCCTAGATTTACATGTTCGTGAGGAATATTGATTCATTTTCTTGTCTGGTTTTAGACAAATTTAGAAGTAGGCCTTTTATTGAAAGTATTTTACGAGCCTCAGTTAAAACAGGCCAGCTGATAAGGGTGAAAACAAAAATAACAACAAAGTACCTTCTTTACTCTTCAAGAAGCAAATCTAAAGGCAGAAGGTGTGTGTGTGTGTGTGTGTGTGTGTGTGTGTGTGTGTGTGTGTGTGTTTAGGCTGTCTTGGGTTGTATACTTGACTGTAATGTTTCATGAGTATTTTCTCTGTGCCAGAAATGTAATTCTTGCCCTGTCCTATGGTGTAAGCATAGCAATTATCCCTGTTTTGTATAGGAGAGAGCTGTACACAGCAATGGCTTGTTGAGGGTCACACCCAATGTAATGATTGGTACATTGTGTCAACTTGAGAAATTCAGAAGTGTAGCTCAGCAGGAGGCCAGGGTCCTCAGTTTGTAAACATCCTCATCCTGTGTAAGAGGAGGGCTCCAAGATGCTATGAGTGCTACACCTGTTGGGAGAGGAGAATTATCTGTTTAAAATATAAGAGAGGAAAAAGGATAGTTCTTCCTCTCTTTTTTTTTCTGGATGTTTGTGCTGTCTTCTGCCTTGAATGGTTGTCCATATGCCCTCCTTTGGATTGAGGTGATTATGGACTAAAAACCCCATGAACTGTAAGCTAATTAAGCCTTTTCTTCCTTAATTATGGGCATTGTGTATTATGTCCTATGAAGGAGGGAAAAGTAACCAAGAAAGAATTTGGTATCAGGGGGCCCGGCGGGATGGCTCAGTGGTCTAAGGCGCCTGCTTGGGAAAGCTTGGGCGGCTTCAGGGACTGCGGTTCGATCCCCGGCACCACATGCTGTGCCAGCCCTGCCCTTGGGGCAGGCTGAGCCGGCCATAAAAATGAGTGAATAAACAAAGGTTCTGAAACAAGAAAAAAATAAATAAATAAAATTAAAAAAAATTCTTAAAAAAAAGAATTTGGTATCAGGAGTGGGGTTGTTTTTGTGACTCTATTGACCATATAAGAAGAGATTGAAAAGTTTCAGAAGTGTGGGCAGAAAAAGCAGTGCTGGAAGGTATTAGGCTATTCTGTATGGTGATTGTAGTCAGAGGTCTTAAGTCTTAAGACCAGAAATGTGATAGAAATCCTGCTGGTAAAGAGTAAGCTAGGGAGATTTCTTCTGGGAAGGACTACATTGACTCCTGGACTCCAGACAATGTGTGTTATAGCTTGGCAGAAAGTTTGTTGCATTTTGCTTTTGTCCAGAGAATTTGCCTGAGATTAAGGATTAATTATCTGGCAGAAGAAATTTCAAGTCAGTTGAATGTTGAATTGGTGTCATGGCTATTGATGAGGTCTTTCAGCCAAATTTGTGTTGAGAATCAGTAGCACAGAGAACAGTAGAATGATTGAAGATATTGTCAGCTTGGTAAGAAGGCAAATTCCAATAAAGCTATAAAGTATAAAGATAGAGCAAAGGAGATCTTGATTGTTGTGAAGGAACAGGAGAATAGAAAAGATGGCTTGAGGGCATCACAAGATACAGAAAGTCTCCCCCCTTTTCCCAAAACTGCAAAAAAGAAAAATTTGGCTTTATGGCAAAAATTACCAAGCTACCAAGCACTATTTTCCAGAATGGCAGTGACATACAAAATTTGTTCCTCAGAATTTAATTCAGAATGCCCAGCAAGCCAGCCACTTGACACCTATATCCAAGAAAAATGGAATCCTGGCTACTGCAGACCTTGGCATCATCCATATGATGCTGATGTTAGATATATGCAGAATGCAAAAGAAGGCTACCACCCTGTTTTCAGAAGGCCTGGGTGTGCCCCTGAAAGGGCAATGTGTGAAGCTGTGAGGGTGAAGTCAAGGTGCAACGGAGACCCCAGGAGTTTGGAGAATAAAGGAATGTAGATCATTGAAAGAAAGCTGCAAGGAGGAGCAAAGATGGTTTAAGAGAAGCCGTAGAAGCTATAACCATCAGAAATGCCAGAGGTTGAATCACTCAAGCCTTTTGAAACTCACAGTTTGCCAGTTTGCTTCAGATGTTGGACATTTACTACAGAGCTTAATGTTTGCCCTACTGGATTTTGGACTTGATTTTATTATAATTTTTTTGCATCCCTCTGTTTGAAAGTTTTGGAATTTAAATTTTATCTTGTACCACTGCATGGTGGAAGTGTTCAACTATTCATTTGTACAAGGGCTTGCAGCTAAGAGTTTGACTTATATCTCAGAGGAAAGTTGGAGCTTTGGACTTTTCAAAAACAGCACTTTAGCAACTCTTACAGATGGACTAAAATTCCTTTTGCATAAAGGTATGTGCATGAGCCTTTTTGTGTGTGTGTGTGTGTGTGTGGGGTGGAAACTGGGATCAAACTTGAGTACCTGAATTATCTCCCTGGCCCATGCATGAGTCTTTGAAGGGTGTCATGTTATGGTGATGTGATATGAGGTTGATAGATACATTATCAGTTCTTAAGGATCATTAAACTATATTGTTGTGTTCAAATTGTGAAATGAAAAGAATAAGTGTATCAGTGTATCTGGGAAACATTTTAAAGGAATGTGTGTCTGGTTGCTAAGTGGACCAGGGGTGAATTGTTATGGTTGATACATTGTAGCAACTTGAGAAGCTTATAAACTTAACTCAGCAAAGGGCCAAAGCCCTCACTTTGTACATATCTTCATCCTGTGTAATGCAGATGATGTGAGTACTGCCTACCTGCCTGGGGGTGGGAGTGGCATAGGCCTCCCTACAGTGTTAAGGAGGAACACATACTTGTTCTCCTCCTTTTTGCTTTTGCTGCTTTTGCTTATGTTTTCTGCCTTTAACTGTTTACCTTCTACCATACTTTGGAGCAAGCTGATTCTGGACTGAACCCCCATAAACTATGAGCTAAATAAACCTCATTGGCTATTTTTTGTCCAGTAATCACAGGAAAATGATAAAGACATTTGGCTTAGAAATGGCAGAGCTGGATATACAGCCACTCTGTAGCTCAGCTCTTCCTCCAACCCCACCTCCAAAGAAACTCCGGCTAAGAGTTCCTTGTTGAATATGGATGTCTGTAGATTTTCTTTTTACCCTGTTGGTCTTGGTGGCATAACTGCTATCATTCACTTATGAGCTTTTTCATTCTCTTTGGAGCCTTAATTTCTGATTTTGTTAAAGGAGCATAAAGCAACTTTTGCTTTTTCTCCTGTTGCCTGAGCTTAATACAGTATAGTGCTGGCAAGTCTGTGCTACTGGCTTGGTTGCTGCTTTTAGGCTAGAGAGGAGAGGATTTTCCCACCTGGCCTAGTGGCCCTGATCAGGTTGCAGCAGAAACCTGGATGGTCTTCCCCATTAGCAGAATGGAAAGACTCTGCCCACCTCACCTGTACTGGAATAAGGTGGTACGAGGCTCCTATACTGGAATAAGGGGGTACGAGTTGCAGGCTGGTATAGGTAAGAAAACGCAAACTTTTCACCTATAAAGCTCAGCCTTCTGCTTGTGGCTGGAGGAGGTTCATGGGTGCTTCCTGCAGGAATGAATGAGTTTATGTAGGAGTTCACTTTTGCATATTCAGGCCTGTTTCTTGTCTTGTTGTGTTGCTTGGCATTTTATTGTTAAGGAGCCATCTTGGCTAATTTTGCTTTTATTTTAACATCTAAAGGGGGTTTCTATTCAGATTGGTGGCAGTCTGTGGTTCCTTTTGCTGTCTACCAGGCACCCTGGATATAGCAGCTAGACTCCAGAGAAAGAATGATTTGGAGATAAGCAGTCTCTTTCCCTCTACTTTGCGTGTTTATCTCTCTTGTATTTGAAGAGTAATATAATACTTGGATCATTATTATTTTGTTACCAGAGACAAATCCAGATATTTATTCCTTAGTGTTGTTATGCCAGAGAGTATTGTTAATTCATACTAGAGAGTTTCCCAAAGATATGTGGGTTTTTCCTTCCTCTTTATGTTTGTAAATATCATGGAATGATTATGAAGTTTCTTTTTTTTAAGGGAGAATTTTTGGTTGTCATTTTTGTATGGGGAAAGTGTTTTTTTTTTTTTTTTAAATTTTTATTTTAATGGTGAAGTTGCAAGCCCAGTAAATGTCTTCTGATGCGGAATAAGCACGTACTAAATGTGATATTTACTGGGACCCTGTGGAAAAGCAGGGACTGGTGAATTTGTAGGCATTCTTAGATGTATGATGCAAATTCACGGAAGGCACTTAGGAAAAGAGGGCAGTAGAAGTAATCTATACAGAATACACCTTTTCTCCCAGAAGCTGGGGATTGGACCAGGGCCCTAATATAGCCTGAACGAAAGTATTTGTGTATGTAAATAAATGATTTCCTCCATTCTTTTTTTTTAAATATATAGATTTAATTTTATTTTAAAGAGTAAAAATAGCAGAAACAAAGATAGAAAAAACAGTAACAAGTAAGAGTACATATAGTACAGAATTTCAAAACAAGACAAATTTAACAGTGGTTGTATTACATATTTCATCATCAAATCAGTTTAGATTAATAGATATAGGTATGTAAGATTAATCAAACAATTAAACATTAACACTTTCAATAGACATTAAGTTTTATTAACTCCTGCAAATGCGTTTTGTATTTAAATAACTCTTCTGAAAAAATTATAGAGGTTAAGGGTGCAGAAAATGTAAGATCCTGAGATTGATTCTTGGCACTGCCCAAAATCAATCAATCAATCAATCAATCAATCTATCTATCTATCTATCTATCTCTCTCTCTCTCTCTCTCTCTCTCTCTCTCTCTCTCTATTATCTATCTATCTATCTATCTATCTATCATCTGTCTATCTATCTATCTATCTATCTATCTAATCTATCCTTTTGAGTCCTTACACTAGGAAGATTATATGATATTTGCATAGTAGGTCTGGTTTATTTCACTTATGAGTATATGTCAAGATACATCCATTTATATGTGAAGTCTTCTAGTTTATCATTCCTTATAGCTGAGTAATACTCCATTTTATGAAAGGGCCACATCTTTTTCAATCATTCTTCAGATGATGGGCATTTTGGTTGTTCCTAAGATTTGGCTATCACAAATTGTGCTGCTGTGAACATAGGTGCATAGATATCACTATGATATGATGTTTTTACTTCTTCTGGAAAAATTCCCAGTAGGGGCGTAGCTGAACTGAATGGATTTTCCAGCTCTGGTTTTTTAAGGAGTCTCCACACTGCTTTTCATAATGGTTGCACCAGTCTGAATCCCCACCAGCAGTAGAGAAGGGTTCCTTTTTCCCCACAGCCTCTCCAACATTTGTTGATTGATTTCTTCATGGTAGTCATTCCTTCTGGGGTGAGATGGTATCTAAGTGTTGTTTTGATTTGCATTTCACGAATTGCTTTCCTCCATTCTGAAGCTTAACAGAAATATTTTTCAACAACAACAAAAAAACCCTGCTTGCTGCTGGAGTTAATTTTCTGTAGCAGTGGCAAGTAGCAAGTGAGAGAACTTTCTTTTCTTTTTTTTATTGCATTTAATAAGAAATAACAATGTGAAAGTTTCAAAAGACTTTAGTAGTACATTTCCAATATTTGATACAATGCATATTGTTGTCCTCCTAGTAGTTATACAGAGCACAGGGTGTACACATGATAATGTTTCTAATCATGATTGGTACGAAAGGGGCCCGGCAGGATGGCTCAGTGGTCTAAAGCACCTGCTTGGGAAAGTTTGGGCAGCTTCAGGGACCGCGGTTCGATGCCTGGCACCACATGCTGCGCCAGCCCTGCCCTTGGGGCCGGCTGAGCCAGCCATAAAAATGAGTGAATAAACAAACAGAGGTTCTGAAACAAGAAAAAATAAATAAATAAATAAATGATTGCTGCAAAAAATTTCTTGTGAGAGAATGTTTTTAATGAAATTACAGAACTGCATCTCAGCCAACTTTCATTTGCTTCTCTAGCACACCGTTTTGTCAGTTTCAAACAAGACTGTACAAGAAAGGAAAAGAATGTGATATTCGCAGATACCAACACAGTGTAAAAACAGCTCTGATCTTTCCAACCAGTTTAGTCATCGTCCAACCCTCTATACTCCATTTTGCTGAGAAATGTAATTTGTAGGACTTAATCTGAGTTTCTGCCACTCCATTTGGGGCCCTAGAGGAGGAGGGACTTTTTTCAGGGGCTACGCTCAGTGGTTTGACATTTTCTTCTGTGGCCTCAACTGTTTCTTGCTGCCTGTTGATTATTTTGGTTAGAGAGGCATACTTTTTGTGTAAGTCTCTGAGTTGCAGTTGCTAAGATGCCTTTGAAATAAAAGGAAAATTAAAAGTGGTATATAATTCAGAAATACAGGCCTGAAAGCACCGTAGTGTAATCAAGTAGAAGCACTTTGGAACGAAGACTTGCCTTTATAAGGTCTTACTGTATCTGTCCACTCCTGTTCAATATGTCCTTCCTTTGTTCTTCTATACTTTTCTAAAAATACCGTGTTGCACTTTCCAGGTCCCTTTGCTCACACTCCTAGCATACATTTCTTCCTGTCAGACTGAGGCTGCAAGTTGAATGCTTGTTGGGAGTTGAGATGGGAGGGCCTCTTAGGGGCCCACAGTGATTCAGGTACCTAGGCCTATGGCCATGCAGTGGCATCCCATGCGAACAGTGGCTAGAAGTCTGTCTCTCACAACAAAGAGAGGAAAGAAAGTAGCTATAAAATTGGGAAGCAAGAGTATTTCTGTGGCAGCCCAAAGGTGTTTACTATGGTACTTTTTAAAATACTTCATTGTTGGACTTTTTGTTTTGGTTTTTTGCTTTTTATTTTGCTGGGACTTGGCACACTATTGGCACACCATTGAACTGTGCTGCAACATTGGACTTCTAATTGATTTTCTCTCTTCAATTTCAGGTTCATCAAAATCAACTTAAGTAGTGATAGTATTTGTATGTATAATGTGGGATATGTGGTGACATTCTGTGTTGGTATACTGTTATGATGCAAGCATTTATTGAGTACTTACTGTGTGCCCTACTGTGGATTTAATACTATACAGTTAACTGATACTTTATTTTCATATATACGTATTTCACCTCTTCCTAGTGATGACTCCATTTTCTGGCTGTTGTCCATTGTATCCATTGTGATAAATGAAAAGTTATTTTCAAGGTTGGTGTCTTAGTTACTTTTGACTCGTTGCTGGGACAAATACCCGACATTCAAAATGAAGGAAGGAAAGGTTTATTTAGCTCACAGTTCGTGGAGGTTTCAGTCCATATTCGGCTGGCCCAAGGCTGAGTGGAACAGGGCAGAGAGCATCCAGTTCATGGCGGTGGAACAGCAACAAAATAGTGGCAGAGGTAGCCAACCAAACAGGGCAGCAGAGAGCAACAGCTCTAGTCTATCTCTCTGTCTTTCTTTATATTCCAGTCAGGCTCTCTGCCTTAGGATATCCGCCCTAGACCACACTCATAGTCCCAGCCCTACTCAGACCGATAATCCTATCAGCATTAAAACACATAATCCCAGGGATCATGGATCAAGTCTCAATCTATAGAAGTCCCCGCCCAATGACTATATGAGGCTTTGGGGGGCCAACTAGACATAAACTATAACAGTTGGTCAGTGATGATTTGATTTGTCCCTTTTATATTTTTCATGAAAGGAACTTTAAAAAGTTAATGAATTCTGGGAGGTTTAGTGGAATAATGTAATAAGAGGTAATATATATGTTCTTATAGTAACCTTTAAAGCACAGTGAGTGGGTGTTTACTACCCATTCTCTGTCCTAAAGACCTGTAAGAAAGCATAATTTACCAGTGGGATATAAAACTTGTGTTTTTTGGTGCAGGTAATTATAATCATGGAATATATGATAATGTACATGCTAATGAGAAGTTCTGTTGGAACCTTAATTTTTCTCTTTGATCACAGTGTGATGAACTGCAAAATACGTTTAAACCATTTCTTTTAACCTTTCTTGAGAAACAAGGATCTGGCATTCCCAAGGTTTAAGGGCATTTTAGCACCGTCCCTTTGGACTTGACCAAGACTTCTATGGCATTTGGAAAATGTGTGCATGTGGGAGGGCTGTGGTAATTTTTGTTTCTTACTATAATTTTAACTTTAATCCTTTTTTGCCAGTCTAATTTAGAATATAAGCAAGTTAGATGAAATATGTTAGAGAGTCTCTGTAGGGGCTTTGGGGTGTATGGAAAACTGGGACAAAGGTCCTTACATAGAAATTGATTTACCAGCATAAAAAACGAAGACAGTTCGCAATTGTTCTTTCTGTTTTCATCTGTCTAGATATTATTCATCTGATTGTTGACTATAAGGGTTTTAACTGAGTCACCTCAAAAAGGGACGGTGGTGTTTTGGCATGGTGATATTTCTGAAGTCTGCTACCACCTCTGAAGGGAATCTCAGTTTTTCTTGAGGTTGGCATTTATCTGTGCTTTCCTGTGATCTGTTTTTAGTTTGTGATAAGTCTGATTTCTTCAGATGAACGCCCTACTGGAACCTATTGGTTGTGAAAATTACTGAGAGAAAATGTATCTGAGTAATTCTAAACTTTCTTCCTGTGCTGTTTTCAGGGAGCTGATTCCTCATGGTTTCCGTTTTAAACATTGATACATGTTTTGTTTTAGGGAAGACACAGATTTAGAATTTTCATCTTTGTTTGGCTTGGGTTCTTTTCACTTACTGTTCTACCAGTATATTTTGGAGGGATTTACCTAGAGTGTGGATTTCAAAATAATAGGAACTTTGTGAAATGATTCATACAGTTGAACCATCAAATTACTCCTATTTTCTGTGCTTGTTAAGAATTTGAATTTATCTTTTTGTTTTTGTATGTTTGTATAATTGTGCAACACATTATGTATATTGTAAGTATGCATATGTGGACTATCACTTAAGAATAAAGTTCTGATGTTGTGTCATACTTAATGTTAGATTCTGGATAGAACTTTCAGTAGATGCAAGTATATTGAGTCCTTCGGGCAGAGATTTTGTCGAAAAAATTATTAAGGCTAGTGATTCATCAGACTCTTACTTGTGGCCAGTCTTACCTCAAACATTAATTTGTAAGTGTCCTTTATTTTTAAAAATTATGGCACTGAGAGTTTTACATGCCTTGCACTACTGAGCTGTATCCCCGGCCCTGTTCTTTTTATCCTCCTCCTCCTCCTCCTCCTCCTCCTCCTCCTCTTTCCCTTCCCCTTCTTTTGCCTCCTTTTCTACCTCCTCCTCTCTTCCTCCCCTTCCTGTCCTTCCTCTTCTTCCTCTCCTCCTCCTCCTCTTCTTCCTCTTCCTCCTCCTCCTTCTCTTTCTTTGTCTCCTGTTTTCAGCCTCCCTAGTGCTGGCATTACAAGTTTGTGCCATAACACCCAGACTCGATCCCTAGCTTAGTGCTCCCAGAGGCATGTCCAGTTTGGCATGGGATACCAAGGGATTGAGCCCTGGTCCTTGTGTTTGCCTAAGCAGGTGCTTAGTCTGCTGAACTATCTTGCCTGCCTTTATACTCTTCTTTTTGGTAATGGGAATCAAATACAGGGCCTCAAATATACCTGCCAGGTGTGTACTGCTGAGCTACATCCCAGCCCCTTTAGCCCTATTCTTAAGTGGGTTTTTTTGGAGAGGAAGATACTTATTACCTTGAGTTCAATATTTGGAATAGGGATGCAGATGGATTATATGAAGCAAGTGGCCATTTTCTCTGAAAATAATTTGCCTTTAAAAGTGATCCATGTGATCAAAAATCTAAATATTAAAACAGACACAATCAGCTGGAAGATAGAATGAGTAAAACTCTTGAAGACATAAATGTAGGCAAAGATATGAACACAATCCTAATTACACAAAAAGTACTGTAAAGAATCAAAAAGTGAGTTCACATCAAATTGAAAAAGCATTTACACAAATGGATTAAACAGACAATCTACATTATAGGAAAGAAAGTTTCCCAGCTATTCCTTAGACAAAGGACTAATATCCAGACCTTATAAAGAAGAAGAACAACAAAAAGACTACCTCCGCCAGATTTAAAGTTAATCAAAAATGGGCCTCTGAAATGAATAGACATGTTTTAGGTGGAGATGTACAAACAATAAATAAAATATGAAAAAAATGTTAAGAATCATCAGTCATTTTAGCGATGGAAATTTATAAAAACACTGAGATTTCATTTCCAAAAGCGAATGACTGTTATTAAGAAATCAACCAATAACAAGTGCTGGTGAGCCTGTGGAGAAAATGAAACCCTTCTTCACTGCCGGTGGGAATGTAAATTGGTAGAGCCACTATGGAAATCCATATAGAGATTTCTCAAAAAACTAAATTACAGATTCCATTTGACCCACCCATTCTCCTTTTAGGTGCCTTTATAAGAGAGTTAAAAGGATCATACCACAGTAATGTATGTACACCCATGTTTATAGGAGCACAAATTTTAATAGTTAAATCTTGGAAATAGCCCAACGACAGATAGGTGGAGTAAAGAAAATGTTGTTTTATATACAATGGAGTACTGTTATGCCATAAAGAATGATAAACTTGAGGCATTTTTGTCAGTGGATGCACCTTGAGAACATAACTTTAAGTGAAATAAATTGGACAGACAAGTTCAAATGTCATATTATTTCTCTTATGTGAGGAACACAAAGGGTAAATAAGTCTAAGAATAGATGGATATTGGGAAGTAGGAAGAAAATGTTCAAATAGGAGAGGGAACAGTAAAGTGGGAGAGGGAAAAGGGAAGGATAAAAGTTGGGGTAAAAAATAAATTAAAAAGAATCAGTAGAAATAATAGAAACAAAGTTTTGTGAATAGAGAGGGAAAGAAAAATGCAGTGGAGAGGAATAGGAAAAAACAATTGAAATGCATTATGTATAGGTACAAATTCTGTATGATAAATAGGATCACTGTATATGTAAAAAATGCACCGGTAAAATTAATTTTAAAAAACCATTCATGTAGTATAATGTTCATGAAATTCTGTAGTTCTCCCCATTAATTTTCTCATGTAAAATGTAAGTACGTGTTTATTTCAGAGCTGTTACAAGAAAACAAAAAAGAATCACTAAAAAGCACAGGACCCCTCCTAAGTCACCTGTCACCTCGTCAATCATATTCAACAATTCTAGACTGTCTTACTTTAGCTGTATCACGGATAGGTACATGAAATTTTGCACTCAGATCTATTTCTGTTGTTATTTTTGTTTTTATCTATTCAGTCATAAACGTGTTATTGTATAAAAGAAAGAGTGCATGATTTTAGTGTCAGTTTTAAGTTCAGTAGTGTTCTATTGAATTGATATACTATCTTTGTAACTACTGCTGAGTATCTAGGTTGTTTCCATATTTTCTTATCTTAGCACTTACATTAGGATCCTAATGTCTGCATGATTATTAGTTTTCTTAGACAAGCACTTGAAGTAGGAAGTTACTGATTTCCAGGTTTCGCGGATTTCAGTGTCCCCCCAACACGTTAGCATGGCATATAACCAAATTGTGCTCCTTTGCTAACTCTTCTGCTACACTTGATCTTAGCCAAAAGGCCGAGAAGCGATGGTAACTCTTCTGCTAATGCTAGGCATGTGTTTTACTGCTGTGAGCTGCACTGTTAGTAGCAATAATATTAATACCATTATTGATATTGTGTAATATCCTGATGGTTTCAGTTTTGACTGCAGTTTTCTTCTTTTCCCATAGCTGAGATTGTTACTTAAATTTGAGATCAGTTGTACCTTTGTCTTTTGGCACTGTCTTTAGGGTGAAAATTACAACCACTGATAGAGATTTCATTTGTCTAGGGCAGTGGTTCTCAACCTTTCTAATGCCGTGACCCCGCAATACAGTTCCTCATGTTGCAGTGACCCCAAACCAAAAAAGAATTTTGGTGACTACTGAAAAAATGTAATTCTGCTACAGGTATGATTCGGAATAGCTTTAGGTGACCCCTGTGTTTTCGTCATTCGACCCCCACCGGGGTTGCGACCCACAGGTTGAGAACCGTTGGTGTAGGACTTGCGCATGACAGGCGGGCCGTTGGGTGTTGCTAATCTGCTGCTCTTTCCATGTCTTCCTGAGTTTTGTGGAGAGCAGTGGTGGTCAGCCAGTATGTAGTTTTCTGCAGCTAGAGGAGCAGTGAGGAAGGTTTCAGTGAGCAGCCAGAGTACTTGTGTGCTTCTAGAAAGCTAAGGGGTGCTGAATAATTAATTGGTAGGTTTTTAGGGTGGTATTAATTACTTTGCTTGGGTATATAAATTAGGCTTAATGCTAATTATATTTTGATAATGAAAAATCTGTTCACCAGACAAAAGTGTTTAGAAGCAAGTGTACTAATGGTCAAGCTAAACGTTGTTTTTGCAGCATTAATATTTAGGATAATTGCCATAAGTTTGGATGAGGCTTCACTATCCAAATAATTTTGTTTTGACTTTAGTCATTAACTGTGTGCTCGGTACTTCATACTTTAATGAATTTAGGCTAAGTTGTTTTTCTTGATAAAGTTGTAGGATGGTTGGTCATTAATCATATCAAACTTGGTAAGGACTAGAAAGAAAAAATTGATGACTGTTTGGAGACATTGGTAGTGTGTGCCATCTCTTGCCTTCTGGAATGAATTACTGTAGTTCTGAGAATTCTGGCTTCTGACTTGGAGAGGTTGGTTTAATTTCTGAAACTTTAAGGTGTTGCACAATCTTAGGCCAGCAAATCTCCTGTGTAATTCACGTGTTGTTTTTGTTAATGTCTGTGGTCAAGGCATTGGAAGTAGAGGAAAGGGGCTAAAAAAAGAGGTCCTGAGTTTCCACATGTGGTGTTCTGCCTGTTGTACTTGCTGTGAACTCTTCTGGGGAGCACAATTGTGGTGCTGCACACTTAACAATAAGTCACATTTGTTAAAGATGTACAGTCATGGGGCCGGGGAGGTAGCTCCATAGCACAAGTGTCTGACTGGCAAGTGCAAGGTCGTGAGTTTGAACTCCGGTCCTGCAAACAAAAAAACAGAAGATGTACAGTCACTTTTATGCCTGCCACTTGATTGATCTGGAGGTGAAATAAAGAACTGACTGATTTATTGTCAGGGTTATGCAAGACCATGCACACACTGTCATTTCCCCATGAACAACACACATACCTAAAAGGGTGAACTTTTATTGGCTTTGATAAATATTGTTTAGTTGCTCTATTTCTGATCCTTATTATCCTCTTATCTTATTTAGAAGTGTCACAGTGGTGGGTCTGTGTTATTTTGACCTCATGGTGAAAGTTCTGTGACAAGAGTAAACATTCATATTGCTGGTTTTCATAAGGTAATAAATGTGGGTGATGAAAGTGGCCTTGAGCAGCAGTAAAGATGTGCTGTGTAATTTCCCACACCAACAAGACACATTCAGAGCTGAGGTTGAAACTTTTAAGGCTTTTGCGAATGGTGACTGCAGAGTTCCCCCTGAGACTTGGTGTCATAGTTTGTGGCTCACTGGCTTCATTACATTGCCTGGGTTTGTCTTACTTGGATTTAATTGGATGGTTTGTACCACTAGTTTTTGTTCTTAAAGACTCTTCTTGGAGTATATTGTTGATATTTTCTTTAGGGTGTATGTATATATGTACGTATGTATGTATGTATGTGTGTATGTATGTATGTATGTATGTGATACAGGGCTTTGCTGTGCAGTTGAGACTTCTATGAGTAGGAGCCTCTTGTTTCAGCTTCCCAAGTGCTGGGGTTACAGGCATATACCACCATGCCCGGGTTTTGGGGTCGGCATGATGCGGCTACTGTTCCAGGGCCGGCACAGCATGCAGTACCAGGGATTGAACTACTGCGTCTGCACTTTCCAGGCAGGCGCTTAGGCTGCCGAGCTATCACCCAGGTTCTTTTCTTTAGGTTTTTTAAACTACTCATTAAAGATGAGAAAAACCCTAACATTCAGCATCACAGTTAAAGTAACAATACTTATAGGTGTCCATCATTACCTTGCCAAATCTGGTTCGTTGGTTGGTTATTTATTTATTTATTTATTGTGGGACCAGGGTTCAAACTTACAACCTTGCACTTGCCAGGCAGGCATTTGTGCCACAGAGCTATCTCCCTGGCCCCTAATTTATATGTGGATGTTCTTTTAGTATACTTTTGTGGAAGTGATTTACTTCCATTATTTTGTAAGACACAGATGCACTTTACTTTTTAACCATGAACAACACCATCTTAATCAACTGTTTTACAAGTAGAGTATAATGGAATTTCTGTAGTATGTATAGTCACATGTGCCTGTGTTTTCATTCTAGCATCATTATTTATTAACTGTATGTCCTTGGACCAGTCATAATAGCCTCTGTGAAATTCTTTTCTTACTCACTGTTATGTAGGAAGGTAATAATACTCATGACCTGTGCAGGGGCTGTGACACAAATTAGCTGCAGCGGTATGTCACACTCTTCATGCTGTTCTCTCCTTGGGAAGGCAGGTGGAGATGTCTGGTTCCTTCTCTTTGAATGGAAGAGGGGCTTTTGATTATAGTGAAGGGGAACAGTGAGCATCCTAAGACAGTATCATAAAAGCTGACATAACTTTTACTTCCTTATTTTGGGACATGTGAGTTTGGAATCCAACCAGCAGGGTGTAAGGAAGCTCAGGGGACCATACGTTGCCATGTCTGAGTGTTCTAATGGATAGCAGCAGTTGAAGCCCTCCCTGGCTCCAGCTCTTAGCTTTTGAGTTTCCTTCAGTTTTCTCCATGGAATCTCCAGACTTCAGGGAGCCCCTGTAAAGAGTTTTTAGTTGCATTTGGTACAAATTTCTGATTCACAGAATCTGTGAAAGTTAATGGTTATTGTCAGCTTAAGCTGTTACATTTTGAGGTGATTTGTTACATGGCAGTAGATAGTCAGACGAAGAAATTATTAGATTTATAAAGAAACTATTCTCTTTCTGCGCTTCTTCCAGTTTGTAACTATGAGCAGAATATTTAGCTGTTTTGTGTTTGTTTTCTTAATCGTAAGCAGAAGTAATCATCTTCCTCTAGACTTAGTGATTTATTGTTGGCGAGGTGTTCAGAAAATGTTGGTTGTGAATGTTTTATTTAACTCTATTGAAATTCATAGAAAAATGTCTATGAGTCAAATTTATTTATTTATTTTTTATGAGCAGACTAGATTTATTGGGGGAAAGAAAGCTCCTATCCAAGACAGGGACTGGAGGGGGGCCCTAGTGGGTTGGTCCTGGGAAGCTCTCTTCTAGGGACTTTTATAGAGTAAAATCATGTGGTGAGGTGAGTCTATGGTGGTGGAGAACATAGGAACTCACTTAGGGGGGCATGAGGTGGGACAAAACTATGGCCAACCAATGAGATTGCAAGCACCATTGCTCAGGTAAAAGTGATTAAATCCTGTACCAAGTGGGGAAGCAAGTTACCTAGCAAGCGGGCATGAATGCCAGGTCAGGGTCTCTTCCTGTTAGGAGTTGGAGTGACTCATTTGAGTTCTTTCAAGGTGATTGATACTTATTTAGAATATTATTCACTGATGTCCATCCCTAGGGAAGTATGTGGCTGTATTTGTTTCTTCTTTTGTCTTGAGTTCTGGCCCACAGGTGAGTGTCTGTCTCTTCCGTAGTTACAAAGTCGCCCTGTTTTCCATATTGTCCTTGAGGTCCTGACCCTATCTGACTGCCTATAATATTTCTGTCGAATTCAGCTGCCTACAATATTCCCCCCCACCTCTGAAGAAGTAACCCGAACTGCTCTGAGGGAACCATGGGCAATGACTCCTCTGGTTTCTTAGGCTAAAAGGGGTTGTAGTCATGAACTGGCAGTCAGAGATACTTGTCAGAGGTTCTACCTCAGGGCTCTCAGTAGACGCCAGGAATTTTTATTTTGAGTAGGCATATAGCTTTGAGTCTGGAGGGGAGAAAGCCAAAGAAACAGTTAAACATGCATGGGCCAAATAATAACATCAGCAGGATATTCACAGTCAAAAATGATTTTCACCAAGGAGATAGTAATGACTTTCTATAAACATGTTAAAGATAAGTTTTTGGGGGCCTCAGCATCTTATGTACCATTCATTTGATATCTTATATTTTGAAAAGCTATTGAGACATGAGCAGAAGGATCTGGAAGGTAATAACCTTTTAAGGTTTGTAACTATAAAAAGACTAGTGGGCTGGGGAGATAGCTTCATGGCAAAAGTGCCTGCGTGGCAAGTGCAAGGTCATGAGTTTGAACCCCGGTCCTGCCAAAAAAAAAAAAAAAAAAAAAAAAAAAAAAAAAAAAAAAAAAAGAAAGAAAGAAAGGAAGGTAGCAACAACAACAAAAAGACTGGTTAGAACTTTTTGTAGATCTACTAGCAGAGATCTCTTAAACTTGGGGTTTGATTCCCCCTTTTTATCTTCCATGGTCATTCCGTATTATCTCAAATTGGCCAACTCGTATTACTGGGGGTACATGAATTACATGACCTATGGAAAATACTGAGTACTTTCCAGTCTGTAAGTGGGTCCACTGCCTGGGTAACTATTGACACGTCTGAAGGAACGTCTATTAAAAGTTTAACAGGCTTTCTTTCTCCTTACATTGGCAGTTAACATGGGTCTCCTCAGGCTGAGGCAAACATTTATGATCTTATCAATCTGCCTTTTTAAGTAGGAAATACTTTTTGGCAATTTTGTCAAGTGAGACAAATTCATTCCTATAAACCCTTCAACTTCTGCACTTATGTCAGATAGTTTGGGCCCACTGAGCAATGTATAATGTGTTAGTTTTGAGGCCTCCTGTAGGTAGCCCTGTCCAAGGAACGTGAGAGCATCTTCTTTTGTAATGAAGCGGGAAACCCCAAGAAGCCTCAGCTCACTTGGTCTGTATGAGGTGGATAGTTAGTTAAGGCCTTAATATGTCTGTATAGACAAAATCTGATTGATCCTAGTAAACATAATCTTAATCCAGTGTATTTGTAATAGATTTTACCTGCATGATCACCTGGGTTTTGTTGTCTCCATCCAGTGATCTTGGTGGGAACCTCCAAATGATACAGGGACCAAATGATCCCTGTGGATGACCTCCAAATGATATAGGGGAACAAACGATCTTCCAACCTAACAGGTACCTGGGGTGAGTTCATGTTCTCTAAACCTAAAGAATGAATTTTAGGAACAAATGGAGGTTATGAGCAGAATAGATTTATTGGGGGAAAAGAAAGCTCCTGTTTGAGAGAAGGACAGAATGGGGCCCCCGAGTGGGTGGTCCCCTGTATTTATTTAAAAAAAATTTTTTTAGTGCTTTTGTTTTGGTAAGAGACTAGTTCAAATGTAATTTTTGTGAAATTAAAAAAATTAAAATTAAATTTGATGCTTTCACCTACCAAAGTAAATACTTATTTTACATATTTTGCTAAGGCTTTTTTATATGTCTGGGAACCTTTGGTTTGTATGCCCTTTTTTGTTTGTTTGTTTTGGTGTGTTGATACTGGAGATTGAACGGAAGACCTCTATACTGAACTATATCCCCAGCAGTCTTAAAACTTCTTTTATCTCCCAGGGTCTTGCTAAGTTCCTGCGTTGCCTGGACTGGGCTTGAACTTGGTGCAGTCCTCCTGCTTCAGTTCCCAGAGTGCTAGACTTGTAGGTGTGCGTCACAGTGCTGCCTCTGGCTTCACTGTGTAGAAAGGGCCCTAAAGCCTACATCTATGGGCTATCAGAAGAGATGGTGAGTGGTGAGAGGAAGGAAGGAAATCTACAGAGTTTTGTATACTGTAAAGTGTATTACAGGATGGAATTACAGAAGCAGAATTTCCAGGTATTCTGTGATTATTAACTAAGTCTTATATCTCAACTGGTTTGGAGACATGAAAACAATACGTGTCAATTTCGTTAGTTAAAACAGTAAGTGAATATTAGCTGTTATTATAATTTTATTTAGTATAATTAATAACTTTTAGGTAATTTCAAAGAAGTTACTATGTTCTTTAGTCTTTTTTTTTTTAAATTTATGTATTTGGTACAGGAGCTTGCTATGCACCTTGGACTTATAGTGATCCTCCTGTTTCAGCCTTCCCAGTGCTGGGATTATAGGTGTGCATCACCGTGCCCATTTTGGGTAACTTTAGTCTTATAAATAAACCAGAGAATGCCTACAAATGTTGGCAAACAATTTAAGAGAAATCTGTTTATGTTACTGTTTTGCAGTTATTAAAATGTTAGGTTTACTATTTGCTTGTTTTGTTCCTTTTTGCTGTATTGGTTATCATGACTGAGTTAATGAGATTTTTTCTTCTCCACTGACTATCTTGTAGTACCACACATCTAGACTTCTTTCCAGTAACGTAATTCAAGAAAAATAGCTTTTGCAGTCAGAGTCACTGAACCTAGAGGAAATTTGTCCACTGGGTACCCATCTGGCTGTGACTGGAGGTCTTTGTGCTCTAGATTACATAATAGAGTTGGAGAATAGCTGTGTTGGTGACTAATTAAAGTAATCGTTTTCTATATAGTGAGCATCTATGTAAATTTCTTACATAAAGTATAGTGTCTGTGTAATATAGGGCTTGTATATATCTGCAATGTATGTACACATTGTATCTATATGCATGTACACACCTCATTGCTGAGCTGTTTTTGGTCACGGGTTTAAACTATAGCTACCCAAGTTTATGCCAAAGTTTTCCAAGACCCATAGGATTATTGTGGATGACAAGTTGTTTGTTAAAATGTTTTGCTGAATACTTTGAAGTCTGACTGCTCTTGTTATCCTTGCTTACGTTGTGTATCACATTCACACCTTCAAAACAATGAGGTAACACAATCTTGTTATATAATTAATTTATACAGCAAAGATGTTTCTATCCCTCAACTTAGTATTATAGTTTATTAGATCTTAATGTTTCAGCAGTCTAAGCTTGTCTTAAAATTTGTACCTTAATGGTGCTGTTGGTTGTATTTAAGGCTTAATTCAGTAGTGGCCGGTGGTGAATCATAAGGCCTGCTACATTTACAGTAGCTAGTAAATAAGATAACAAAATCCCATTAGGATAGATTTTGATTCTAAACAAACAAGGTGATTGATTTCATTCTCTCTTTCATTGTATTTAGTACAGGGTCTGCAGG
The DNA here is from genome assembly GCA_004027025.1 of Myocastor coypus. Classification (NCBI taxonomy): domain Eukaryota; kingdom Metazoa; phylum Chordata; class Mammalia; order Rodentia; family Myocastoridae; genus Myocastor; species Myocastor coypus. The sequence goes on along the minus strand of PVJA010030522.1, from coordinate 1,193 downwards.
GTCTCACTACACAGATTGGACTCCTGATCCTCCTGTGTTCAGCCTCCCAAGCAGTGGGATTACAAGTGTACACCACTATGCCCACTCTGAATCGCTCTCTCAGTATGCCCCAGGGGTGGGGCCAGCGAGGCATGTGGTGTCGGGGATTGAATCCCAGTCCCTGACCCTGCCTAGGCACTTTAGTCTGCTAGGCCATCTGACCACCCCTTCATTCTTTCTTTCCAAGCTAATTTTTTATTTGTGGTATTTTAGCTGGCTGTTATATATAATGAGAAGACTTTGACCAGTATATTTCTAAAATATTGCAGTGGAGTTTGGCTATATTTCCAACTATATGACTAGCTTTGGGCAAGATCCTTAAATCATAATGGTATGGTTTACTCTTATGCTTCTGTAACGGGGCTCCTCGTCATTTTATGATTCAGTTGTTTCACACTTTCTTGACTATATATGTCCACTTGTTTTTTAATAAGTCGTGTTTGCATTGGATAAGTATTAAATTTGGAATGTTCTTGCAGATTCTTTGAAAGATGATTCTTAAGTATTGGTTCTTGTACCTATGCTGGGCTTTGTCTAGATATGAAATGAGATAACAATTATAGAAATTTTAATTTTTAGGAAGTTTTAGACTTTGAATTTAGAATGTATAAAATGAGCTTTTGATTCAAAAAATGAGTGTTTGTATGTATATGAGAGAGAGAGAGAGAGAGATAGACAGACAGAGACAGAGACAGAGAGAGAACAAAAGACTCTGAGAGGAAAATCATGTATTGTGAGGAGTGTCAGGAAGGCATATAGTAAGTTTTAAAGTCAACAGTTCCCAAAAAGTTGGGAACTGACCTGAGATTTTGATTTTTCTATGAATAGCTTGTTATAGGTATTGAGGTGATATTGTTGAGGGCATAAAATTTCTGTGTCTTGTAGCTTTTATAAGGTACATCACAATGAGCATCTTTGTATGTATGTGAACGTCCTCACACATACCCTGTGAACACAGCCGACAGAATGAGGTCCTGTGCCTCAGCACAGATGCTCCTCTCCGGGAACCTTACCTGCCAAAATTAGATGGCAGTTGCCATTGCTGTTCATGTTTTCCTGACCAGTACAACTTTTGCACTGCAGTTTTGCCACTGTTATTTCTCTTTTCTTTTCTTTTCTTTTCCCTCCCCTCCCCTCCCCTCCCCTCCCTTCCC
>PVJA010030521.1:12520-25863 GCA_004027025.1 Myocastor coypus | reverse complement strand
CAAAATGGCCAAGCAATGGCCGTGAGTCGTCCCAAAGGCTGACACTAACAACAATCCTACAAAGTACTGTCTATGGTCCCAAACTTAATCCTGAGGGGATTTGACCCTGGAAGATACAAAAAAAAAAAAAAAGAAATGAATGTTTTGTTATACAGGTCTTGCTTCAACTTGCCCTTGACCTCCCAGCAGGAAAAAGAAAATGCTTAATTACAATGCATGAAACACAGAGCTAGACTGGTGAGACGAGCTTTAGGAGGCTTAGATTCAATAGCCTCCAACATCACAAGCTTCACTGGTGGCCCACTACAATTGCAGAACATTTGACTGTGTATGTATCTGCTTCCTCTTTGTCCAAAGAGAAATATATTCTTTTCCCTCTTTTTTTTTTTTTGTTTGTTTGTTTTCTAAGCAACATCAATAGGGAGGTGGGTCATGCCCACACACTGTACTCTGTAGAATGATTGTGAGGACAACATGCAGTATGTCATCTTCCAAAAAAAAGAAAGGGGAAAAGAAATAAAAAGTAATGTTGATTTAGAAGGGTAAATGTTTAATTGTTTGATTAATCGTATATACCTATATGTATTAATCTAAACTGATCTGACGATGAAAATATGTAATATAACCATTGTTAAATTTAAACAATAAAAAACATTTTTAAAAAAATAGAAAAAAAAAGAAGTAATCAAAAGCACTTTCAATAGGTAAATGAACAAGTGTGTGGCACAGCCAGGGAATGAACTGTTATTTAGTATTTTAAAAAATGAGGAATCAGACCATGAAATAAAAAAGCATGGAAGAAACATAGCCATGTTTTACTAAGTGAAATAAATCAGTCTAAACTCTATGATATTCTAGGAAAAAAAAAACTATGAATAATAAAAATGATCAGTGATGGCCAGAGGTTAGGAGAAAGGAGGGAGGAATAGTAAGAACAGAGAAATTTTAGGGCAGGAAAATTAGTTTGTATGCTGCTATAATGGTGAACACAGTCATGTTTGTTCAAATCCACAAAATGCACAACACGAAGAAGAACCTTAATGTCAGCTGTAGATGGTGGATGATAACAGGTCAATGCAGATTCAGTAATGGTGACTATGTGGCACTCTGCATGCATAATTGAGAGAAGATCTAATCACATGATGGGATGGAGGCAGTGCTATTTCACTATCTGCCCCTCAATTTTGTTCAGAACTTAAACCTACTGCAATAATAAAGATTTTTAAAGAAAATATATATGTAGGGATGGAGAGATAGCTCAGTGATCTAAGCAGGTGCCTTGCAAGTGCAAGACCTCCGGCACCACATGTTGTGCTGTCCCCAGAACCCTGGGCATGCCATGTGGGTCACTGAAACCCACGGAGGTGCATGTCTATAATCCCAGCATTGGGGAGGCTGACACAGGAGGATCACTACAAGTCTGAGATGTATAGCAAGACCCTGTAGCAAATACATAAATAAGTAAATTTTAAAAGGCTTTTAAAAAATTAAAGTATGTATGTTAGTTAGTTTTAATAATAATGTTGTCAACTGTAATATTTCAGGTAATGGAGATGGGCAGCAATAAGGACCATCACCTCCCTTTAAAGAAAAAAAAAAAAAAATCACTGAAATTTTCCTTGGAAGGCTGCCATTGAAGTGTGTGAGAATTTGATACTCCAGCTGTTACTAGGTCACAGAACAAACCTACCTGTGGGAACCATGGAAGCTGTCGCTGCTCAGTCCATATCCTGAGGCTCAGCTCCATCCGGGGATGAGACAACTCAAAGTAAAATTTGTTCTCTTTGAACAAAAGCATAGCACAATTTTTGCTTTTTGAAGACCTCTAAGGGTTAAACAGTGCATGCCAGAATAATGGGACAGCTGCCACCTGCAGAGGGAGCCCTGGTGCCTTTGGTGTCACCAGCACCAGCCCACAGAGTAGAAACTGCTTGGGCCTGCTTGCTTTCCACTTCTGAGTATCTGGAATTTTAAATACCTGGTGTTTACTTAGTTTTCCTTGTTGTTTAAGGAAGATAATTTCAGCAGGACAGCAATTGTTTGCAAAATCAGAAAAAACCAACCAAACTAATACAAGAGAGAAAGTGCATCTCACCTTTCTCCCAAAGAAGCAGAGAAAAACAGTCTGCATTGTGTTCAAGCTGCTGACAGTGTCCTCATGTCCCCTTTGAAGTGCCCTGATGACATTTAAGACATGCTACTCCAAAATATGGCACCTGGGCATATGGGATATTTTAAGCTGAAGGAACTTTAAAGAGTGTATACTAGGTACAATCTTAAATACATGGAGTACAGAACACTGGCATTAATCCCCCACAAGACTCCCCCACCACTTCCACACACTTAGCCTATCACTCTTGCTACTTTGTGAAGTACTTCTGGAAGTCTTTTATATTTTTAGAAATCATGATCTAGGGATGGTGTGAGATGAGTGGGCAGAAAGGAGAAAGGGTAGGAAAATGGTTAAGACTGACATGTATATGTACCAGTTCTCAAGATAAACAATCAGTATTTGTCACAAACATATCATAGCTTTTAAGAAAGAAACTAAAGCCAAAGGAGGAAAAATGCTGTGAATGCATCTGCCAAGACACAGCCAAGGGAAAGCTAGGCTCATGAAAATATTACGGTGTGTCCTCAGCCATCTGATTCATCGGATCTGGCAATGCGGAGCTTCTGGCTCTTTCCCCAAAGTCAGAATGACACAAAAGGTAAACATCTTGAATTGATTCAGGATATCAAGGTGATCATGACAACATGACACAAAAGAGGACTTCCAGAACTGCTTCAGAAAAGTGCTAAGAAAGACAGGATAAGAGTGTTCAAAGCAGTGGCAGTGGCAGTTGGGGGAAGAGGAGTGTTCTGAAGGAAATTTGAGGCAATAGGCTTTTGCTATAATACATTTTAAAATCTTTAACATTCATCATGTTTTTAAATCATACTGCATATATAGGAAAGTCTCTCTGACAGTCTATCTCCTGCTCCACTCCCCTGAAGCTGGTTATAAGAGTACCTGCATAAGAGAAGAGCCCTCCCTACATACTGAAGAAAGGAACACCCTTTCCTCTGAGGGACAGGGGCTGGCAAGGAGCCTAACAAACAGGCCTTGTTCAGTCTACCCTAATTTATCACCATTAGCTTAGAGCTCCCCACCCTGGTACCCCCTTATATTTCTCAACAACTATCCAATATTCATCAAACCTACTATAGAAAACACTCAGATTTCATTATTTTTGGAGTCTTCATTTTCCTAAGAAAGCTCCCATGTCAATAAAATGGACAGTTGGTATATTTGTGTGCTTTTTCTTTGCTAATCTGTCCTTTGTTAGTTGGACACCATTCCTATAATTCCAGCTACTTAGAAGGCTGAAGGAAGAGGCATCACAAATTCAAGTCAAACCTGGACAACTTGCTGAGATCCTATCTCAAAATAAATGTCTAGATCAGTGATAGAGTGCTTGCCTAGCGTGCATAAGATCCTGGTTTCCATTCCAAGTACTACCAAAACCTGAAACAAACCAAAACAAAAAACTCTGCTAACCCATCGTCTGTTTTTTGTTATAGAGACCCCTTTTCCACAACCCAGGATGGAAAACATTTTCCCTCCTCTATAACATAAATAAATTTCTCAGGGTGGCAGGGAGAGGTAAGACTCATGATCACCTATCTAGACTTTAATATAGAATTGTAACCATGGAGCTAACTCACATTTCTTCCAGGTTTGGGGATTTTTTTGAGACAAAACCCTTCCCATGTTCCCAGTATCTGCTTTAGAGTAATATCTAAATAAATGCATGCTGAGTTGACTTCAGTTTTCTCAGGTTTATAAGCCTAAGTGGATTAGACTAAATAAGAAAGTAATGATGACAAAGATAAAACTGAGAGATAAAGGTGGAGATGAGATATTACAGCTAAAATATTATTACAAGTAAAGGGAGTGGCCAGGCAGGGCTCACTTAGGGCTGGGAAAACAACTCACATTAGAATTCACTTTCAGGCCTGAAAGAAAAAGCCCCAGAAGTTCAGAATGACAGAGCTGGAAAGGACTATCCACACTCGCACTGTAACACAGTGGAGCGCAGGGAACCAGCATGGGAAACAACTTGTCTGCAGAGTCAAAAAGGAGGCAGTGAAGGATTTCAGCCTTCAGATGGGGCTCAAAGGCTCCATGAGGCAGGGGTGGCTTCGCGTATAGTTGTGAGCTCCCCTTGTTGAAACAAAATACCTGGCACTTGCAGCTTAAAGGGAGAATGGTTTTATTTGGTGTCAGAAGTGTATCTGGATTTTGGAGGTTTCAGTCTATAGCTAACATGAAGGCAGGGACATCATGGCAGATGAGCACGGAACCCGGGAGGCAAAGAACAGGGGGAAAGCACTAGCCAGGATGGGGCTGGGACTCTATGCGGTCTCCAAGGACACACCTCCGTCGCCTACCCAGGCACTCCCACAAATGAGCTTTGCAGAATAGATCTGGATCATTAGAGCATCAACAAGCACAACCTTGGGGTGACGTCAAAGTTTCTCTGCATTATTTGAATGGCTGAGTCGGCTGGTTCACTGAGTATCATAGTTAGAAAAAAGGAACTGGACAGCTTCCCCTTGCTCAAACTTCATCTGACACATTACAGTCCAGTGCGGGAGTTCCATAGTGCAGTTCCGAGTCCCTAAAATCATGGACCATGCATCGAATCTATTTCCTTAAATTCATCCTGCAGTTCTTTTAAGGATTCTTGGCCCAAAGTAAGGTGATATAAGTCCATATTAGAAAAAGCATGTGGAAGGGTTGATTTTTTCTTATGCAGATGTGTAAGACGGGAGAACTGCAGAGTGAGGAAGGATGGTGCTCAGCAGAAATGAATAACCCAATTCCATTGCCTAGTCATGAGGCTTTTTCACATGCTAGTTCAAAAGTGTGTGTCAAAGGCTGGCCGAAAGCTCTGCAGACTAAAGTGCCTGCTTAGGTAGACACAGTGGCTGGGATTCCATCCTTGGCCTGCCATGCCAGTCCCACCCCTAGAGCATGCTGAGAGGGCAATCGAGACTGGGCATGGTGGTGCGCACTCTAATCCCAGCTCTTGGGAGGCCGAACACAGGCTGATCACTGTGAGTCTCATTCATGTAGACCCTGTACCAAAATACAAAAAACAAAAGATAAAAAGATAGTGTGCATCAAATACTTACAAATACCTAATTCTGTGGCAGCTACAGTCTACCACATGGTCAGTTTGATAGATACTAAAGCAGATTAAACAAGTGGCAACTGTATCCATATATGTATGAGTGACTCATGTTTCAAGCACTTTATATCTTGAAGACAGATACAAAAAGGAATAAGAAACAATCTTTCTCTTATGGAGTGGAAATGCCAGGAAGGGAGATGAAGAAAAGAATGACTATCATGCAATGAGGAAACCGTTCAGCAGAAGGACTGCAAGGGCGAGTAAAGAGCTGGTGGAATCTCTGCGGTGGAGAGACGTTCCTTCTGTTTGAATTCTGGGACTGAGATGCTTCAGTAGCTCATTTCATAAACCAACAATCACACAGTATTCTCTCTTTAATGCCAAAAGCTCCAACAACATTAGCTTCCAATTTCCCTGGTTGATACTTGCCACACCTATAAAGTGGAATCTTACTGCTCCCTCCTCATCGTCCAATCCTTTCAACCCAGCAAGGCCCTTAATTTATCTTGTTAGCTGTAAAGAAAAAAGACTTGCAAATTAGCAAGATTATGTATGCATTACAGGCTAAGAAGGAAACCTGATGTACATAGAACTCAATTTTCCTTCAGTTAACAGAGGTGCTTTTAAAGATAACATATTTTTCTTTCAGGTTTGTTTATTTTACAACCAAAAAGGAACCTGGGGATGATTTAAACCAACTTTCCTATTTTTGGAAAAGACACTGAGCCCTCTATTAATTGAATAAAACAACCAACCTCATGTAATTAGTATTAGAGCATATATAGTGCCCCTAATTACTGTAGTCAGATAGAACTATTACTGTTTCTCATTCACTGAAGATCTTAAATATTCCCCTCCTATCCTACTCTTGTCACAATTCTTGGAGATTTTCATTCCCCATGTTAGTGATACATTGAACTCCTTAGGCTGCCAGTCTTGGACTCTTTGCCAGAAATAATCATGCTTTCCCCCTCTGCTCCCTCCTCCTGGCCACCACTACCAACAAACACATCTCATCCAAGTTCCCCATTACAAACATCCCCCTCTTCCCACCAGCTCCTTCCCTCTGGTGTCCCAAGTCCAGCCATGTCAACACATGGGATCTTCATTTCCATTGTTCTGTTCCCCTCCCTACATCTTTACTTTCCTTCACATTCAGTTCCAGTCCCGGGGTCAACAGCCTAAGCAGCCTCTGCAGATACCCTCAGTTCCAATTTCACTGTTGCTTTAGTCATAACTGCCTCACAAAACTCCACCCTTGACCAAACCTGACTTTCCCTGCTACTCTCATGAGTTTGTTTGGCTGAGCATGACCTGATCCCCAACTACTTCCCTGACTTCACCACCCACAGGCAATGTGACTCTCATGTTCTCATTCTCCATCCACTCCCTCACTGCTCTTTGAATCACTCAAGCACACTGCTACCTCAGGGCAGTGTTTTTCCTGCAGTCTGAGCAACCTTTCCCCCAAATATGCAATCATAAGCTTTCTAATTCCCTCAGGTCCTTGAGTGTATGTCATCTTTTCAGAGTAGTTTTCCATAACTTCTCAGCTTCTACTATGAAACAAGTCATCCACCAAGTTGATGAGCTATACAATTTGCTGTTGGCCATTATTGCCAGGAGTGACAAGGCTTGGTTGGAAGGCTTTGGCCAAAAGCCTTTTATATAGTTGTAGTCAAATAGAGGCTATGGCTGGAATTCCCTGAAGACTTATTCATCAAGATGTCTGGCATCTGTCTGGGATAACTCAAAATGTAGTGGTGAATTCAAACTTCTACCTGGTTGTGTGCTTCCTACAGAAAGCATTCCATTCCCATAAGTAGAAAGCAAAAGCTCTCATATGAATTTCTATGCACCAATTAACATTGTCTCAGCTCTTTCATAGCCTATTGACTGAAGCAGTCACAGAGCACCCCTCCCTAGCCAAAGCAAATGACAGAAACACAGATTCCATTTGTTGATCAAAAGAATGTCAAAGAATTTCTGCTATGTAGATGTTCCCTTTAAAATGGCTCCCCGTGGTCCCCACCTTCTAGTATTGATGTCTTTGTATAGTCTCATCCAACTTAGAACTACAGTGAACTGTGTGACCAACAGGATTGATGACCAGATGACAAATGATTCAGTAGAACTGGCCATACAAAACTTGTGCTCTTTGATCACATTTTCTGAGAGGAGGAAGCTGACTGGGAGGACACTTGAGAAACAATTTGGAGATGTCTGTAGTGCATGAAGCACTAATTTTGCCAACCCATTTAAAATTTAAATGGTCCACGTAGATTTAAGCTTTGGTGGGCCAGGGACCCAATCAATACCTTGAGTGCACACTTAGAAGAAGTTCTGAGCCGGAACCACCTATTAAGGTGGTTCCTGATCCATGGAAAACATGTGAGTTAAATAAATGTTTACTGTTACTCCAATTTTAGGAGGTATTCTTTTATATAGCAAGAATTTATCAGTACACCATGCTATCTAACATAGTCTCTTCCAACACTACACCTGTAGCATTGTTAATCTCTTTGTTTTATTTTTTCTATTGGATTCATCACCATCTGACAGTCTATCTATTTGTCTCATTCCTTTCCTGAAAATGAAAGTTTCAAGGGAAGGAATTTTGTCTATTTGTTTCATTGCTATAATCTCAGTGTTTATAACTATACCTTGGCCATAGTAGGTACTAAGTTAATATTTATTGAATAAATAAAACTATACTATTTATTCTACACAGATACATGATTATTGTTGCTGATTAATTAAGCCACAGTTATATTACTTTAGTGATGTGCTCTCATGTTTATTCAACAAATAATTATTGAGAACCTGTTCAGTACAATTAGAATAATACTAGTTCCTGAGTGCTTTCATGACAGGATGTGTAAAGTATAATACATGCATTTGCTCCTCTTGTTTCTCATAAAAGACACTTGAAAGCTGTCATTAGGAGCTTGGTGTTAGATACATTCAGTTTGAGCTGCTAGTGAGAACTTCAGGTGAAAGTATAAAGAGGTCAACTGAATATGTAAGTCTGAAGACCAAAAGATTTTTGCAGGGACAAGGACAAGAACTACACATGGAGACAATAAGAACACGATAGCTTCCCAACGTGTCTTATCCTTTTTTTTTTAGCAGGCCTTTCCTTGCTCTGTGAGTGGCACAGCAGTAGTTGCTAGCCCCACTTGCTCTTGAAGCTCCTAAGGGAGCCTAATCTGCACCACTGGATAAGGCAAAGCACAAGGTTCAACCTGGGACTCCCAAAGCAGAGAGTGAGCAGGAGGCTGAGTTTCAGGACGGGAAAGGAGAGGAATCCCCAAGCTCTGGGGCTTCCTTTCACCCCAAGAACACACAGAGTCCTGAAGCTGTGCACATTATGGATCCATACTATTTAGTATGCTCCAAGAGAAAAGATTAAATTAGCATTTCAGCCCCAAGACATTGTAAATGTTTGCATTTTTATCATGAATCCTTAATAAACTTGAACAGGCACTGTAATATATTACATTACTGTTAAATATTTTTTCTGGGTCTTTGTACCAGGCTGCTCCCTACCAGAAATCCCTGCATTACAAATACAGTTAGTTACTTGCCAGGCATAGTGGCACATGCCTGTGATCCTACTCTCAGGAAGGTAGGGCAGAAGGCTCTCCATGAGCTGCAAGCCAGGCTGGGCTATGGAGTGAGTTGAAGGCCAGCCAGAATTTCATAGCAATTATGTGTCACAAAACAAGCAAACAGAAAATATAGGTACTTGTCTGGGTTTGGCCTTGAGACTTGTTTGGAAAAAACAGTTGAAAATCATATGGTACATGAAAGAAGAGTTTGTATTATGGTTTCATCTTTTCTCCTTTTATTCCTTTCAAAATCAACAATATTCCAGACAAGGGCTGCTCTGTAGTCTGCTCATGCAGTGAACTGTCAAAACAAACTTGAGAAGATCATGTCATGTGAGTACAAATTAACACTTGACTGTAAAGGTTTATATTTTTACTCATATGACATGATTCTTTTCACTAAGGTTTTGCAATTATTTGGCACTGCAGAATAATTTAGTCTCAGTATGCTAACACAGCCACCTAAAACAGGAGGCATCAAATTCTGGAAAGTACCCAACAGTAAATATTTAGGCTTTGCAGGTGATACAGTCTCTGTCACAACTACTGAGTGCTGATTTTGAGTACAGAGACACTCTCAGACAATGAATGAATGAGCATGAATATATTCCAATAAAACTTTATTTACGAAACTAAGCAGCAATCATCTTTGACCAACTCTTCTGTAGATACTTAAGTAGCTTAGCCACTTGTCAAAAATTCTATAGGCAATTCATATCTCTGCTAAAGTTACTCATGCAATTTTTTTCTGTATGTATTTTATTAAAGATTATAGAGAATAAACTTTGTTCTATTAATTCTTAAAGTTGATAAGGTAAGGTTTAAAAGGATAAAAGGTACACAGTGACATATTTAGTATTTCCTGCAGGGTAATGGGGAAAAGATAACTAGAAACATTAACTCTACTGACACAAAACCTCTTAAGGCAACTGGGAAAACATGGGCAAAGAGAATCATAGAGAGGTAAAAGGTTGCATTAAGGGTAACAAAAAGAGACATAGGAATGTGCAAAGAAATAATACATATGTGAGAGAAACTAAGTGAAGCTGGAATTCATGTGGTGAGCTCCTTTCAACAAAAATTAGAAAGCAAGCTTGTTCCTCTGCTGCCACCTTCAGTATTTCAAGATCTTGATCCAATTTTTGCAGTTTGTACTAAAAAGTTCAAACAGCCTGAGTTCTGACTCTTATGAATACTGTTTTCACTTCTATTTTAGTTACATCTTGCTGGAATTCACCAAAACTCAAAATGGCAGGGTGAATAAGTGAACTTAGTGGGAAAGATGACAAGATTGAAGATTGAGGATACACCGGGAAGGAGAGTATTGTTGAGAGTGAGAAAGCACGAGACAAAGGAGGGGCTTCCCAAAACAGAGGGAGTTTGGAGATAGAGACTAATCCTGTCAGCTACAGAGCTGGGCTTGCAGGCAGCTGGGAAAGTCACCAGAAGTGTGGAGGGTGCAGTGGAAGAATGTTGCTCACTTCGTGGCAGCCAGAGGCAGAGAGTGCACAGAGGATCCTGGGACAAGAATATGCCTGTTTAGATCATGCCACCAGGGACCTGCCTAACCCTGGGCCCCAGCTCCTAACACCAAGTTCATCCATGAACTTAGCAAGGGCATAATCCATTGATGTGTATAGTGTCCCCCATGATCCAGCCACCTCTCAAAGGCCCCATCTCTGAACATAAGACATTTAGGGGATATTCTATGGTGAAACCATAATACATTTATGTATTATGTGGCATTACTTAGGAGTACAAGTTCACTAAGACCTAGCCAGACCTAGCCAGACCAGAAACCAGTCATTCTAGAAACTCAGCTTTCATTAACTATTTCTCTAAGAGTTAGCTACTCAATGAATTTGTAATTCTTTCCTCTTGATTAAAGCAGAATTTTCACAATGTAGTAAGTTTCAGCCCCCTGGGATGGAGAGTGAGAACACTCTGCTCCTGTAGACTCTTAAGTGTGCCATTTTCCAGGGGTTCACTCAAAAGCTACCCTTCTTTATTTCAGCATATTATTTAAATTTTCATACTCACCAACAAAGTCCAAAGTAATGATCAAAGCTTTACTCTAAGTGCTATAGTTATAAGGTGCATTTTATTTCACACTGAGCCCAGGCAGGAATGCACTGCTATCTTTGTAAGACTGCCTGGAAGAAAATAGACTAAATAGGAAATGACCACTGTCACCTCGTGGCATCTCCTCCAGGAAGACAGCCTTGGTTCATCACCCACTCTCTAGCTATGGAGCATCCACGTGCTCAGAGGATGAAATGCTTCTGCTTCACTTTGCCTCTGAAAATAATGCTGCCATGATAAATAAAGATCTTTTATCAACTTAAGTTACAAGTACAGTACAACTGAGTAAATACAGGAGTCCCTCATAGTTCAGTTTTCACAAACTCACTGTTTTATGGGTTTTCAAAAATATTACTCTAAATTTTTCATCTCGGACTTTTCACTATGTTGTGGGATTTTTGCAGTACTATGTAGTATATATATATATATATATATATATATATATATATATATAGTCAAAATTATATACATTGACTCCACCTCAGTGGGCCTACTGGGAAGGAGCCACTGGATCAGAAGCCAGTGGATCAGAGCAGATCCATCCCATCTTAGCAGGCCTTCTGGGAAGGAGCCACCAGACAGGCAGTGAGCAAGGCTCAGCTGCAAGGAACTGAACACAGCAACCAGACCCAAGTCATACCAGGGCAGTTGAGTTCCAAATCAACAGAACTAGGCCTTATGAGCTGAGGCATACTGCTGGGCCCAGACAAGCCCACACTGAGGCCAAGAACTACAGGAGTATTCTCAGTGCACAGAGGTGGCAGCAGGTAACTGTGGTCAACTAATCTGCCTGGAAGAGTCAATGTGCATGAAGGGGAGGTCCTCAGACAGAACTCAGAAGAGCTAATTTAAACCACAAATTCCCAATTTAAGATTTGCTTTGTCATACAGCTGTAATACTTGTTCCTATGCTCTAAAGTTACAAACACATGAGTTATAAAAGATTGTCAATTCCAAAATTTCAATAGCTATTATTATAATTGCTAATTATAATACTGTAAATAAGAAAAGATATCTGTCTTAACCACATGTTCTCTCTTGGATAGTAATATCAGGAGGTAGACTCTTGAGTGTGTCATTTTGGTAATAATGCTATCAAAGCTGTACAGTGAAGAACAGAGGACACTGTCAAATGGAAACCAATACCTCACTCTCAACAGAGAAGACAAAATCTTGGGACACACAAAACAAAAGGATCTCTGACACAGGAAAGATAGCTACTTTGTAAACAACTGAAAGAATGCACCAAACATGGCAAACAATTAAGTAGAGGAGAAAAGTGGGAAACCAACAGCAGAAAAATAACATGACAAATGTAAGTCAATACATATCAGTTATAACCATCAATGTAAATGGACTCAATTCACCAATTAAAAAAAATAGACTGGCACAATCGTTTGAGAAATCAAATCCAACAATATGCTATATATAAGAAATACATTTAGCCCATAAAGAAATTCACAGGCTAAAAGTCAAAGGATGAAAAACAGTACTACATGCTCTAGAACTTCAGAAAAAAAGCAGGGTAACTATTCTGTTTGTAGACAATCTGACCTTTAAACCAAGAATGATCAAATGGGATAAGGAATGTCAAGATATTCTGGTTAGGGGAAAAATTCAATAGGAAGAAATAATGATCACAAATATGTGTGCACCAAATATGGGAGCACCCAAATATATGACAAATGTTAAAGGACACTGTATTAGTTACTTTTTGCTCATTGCTGGGACAAATACCCAACACTCAAAATGAAGGAAGGAAAGGTTTATTTAGCTCACAGTTCGTAGAGGTTTCAGTCCATATTCAGCTGGCCCAAGGCTGAGTAGAGCAGGGCAGAGAGCATCCAGTTCATGGCGGCGGAACAGCAACAAAATGGCGGCAGAGGTAGCCAGCCAAACACGGCAGCAGAGCAACAGCAACAGCTAGAGCTCTAGTCTATCTCTCTGTCTCTCTTTTTATTACATTCAGGCTCTCCGCCTTAGCTCCCGCCCTAGGCTACACCCATAATCCCAGAAGTACTTCCACCCGTAATCCCATCAGTACTAAAACCCATAATCCCAGGGATCATGGATCAAGTCTCAAACTCTAGAAGTCCCCGCCCAGTGACTCCATGAGGCTTTGGGGGGGCAACTAGACATAAACCATAACATTACGCCCCTGGACCCCCAAAGTCTCATACATATTCCTTTTTATAAAAGACATTTTAGTCCATCTGGAAGAGTTGCCAAAGTCCCAATAGTTTTAGCATTGCTGAAAAGTCCAAATCCCACGTTTCCTTGAAGATCCAAGGCAAATTTTCATCTGTGAGCCCCTGTACAATAGAAGAGTCAAACATATCCAACATTCAAAGGCATAAGATAAACATTACAATTCCAAAAGTTGCAAACAACAGGGTAATACAAAACATTGGGACCAACACATGTCCAAAATCCAGCAGGGTAAACATTAAATCCCATAGTTCCAACTGGA
>PVJA010030521.1:0-12420 GCA_004027025.1 Myocastor coypus | reverse complement strand
ATAACTCTGCTCCTACAGCACTCTTGGTGATAATTCCCATGGCTTCTCTCTTAGGCTGGCTTTGCTCCCTCTTAGCATGATCCACGTTCCTGGCTTTTCCAAACTTCTGGGGTTTCCACTGAATTGGCTTCTCACTCTCTGCTTCACACACTGCCCTCTAAGGAGCACACTGCCTGGCCTCCCAGGCCTTCTTCTGAAATCGAGGTGGAAGCCTTCGTAAACTAACAGCTCTTGCATTCTGAATGCACCTAAAACCAATGCCACGTGGATGATGCCAGGGTCTGCTGCCAGCTGGAGCAGTAGCCAGGCTACCTTCTCTCTTGCTTGTAGGGGTGGAGTGCCTGGATTGATGAACACTCTGACCTTGATTCCTAGGAACAAATTCTCCATGTCAGCACCATTTTGGAACCTGGTTTGGCCGCTGGCGCCATTCTGGTACTTGGGTCTCTGTGGCCTTCTTCTCAAGGCAAAGCCTCTGTCCTTTGCCATTCTGGGGTTGCAAAGCACAGACAGCTGCCACCTCTTGTGATGCCCTTAGGCCATCTTTCCCATTCGCTGGTTCCTTCCCAGCAATGGAGATCCTCTCAGTTCCATCTTTACAGTCCACAGCTCTCCTAGTGTTTCCTTTCTGGCCAAATTCACATTTTAAATCATCCTGCTTGGCTCTTTTCTCTTGATTTTCAACATAAATCTGGCTAAAAGCAACCAATAACAACCACGCCACTGCCCCAATAGTTTGCTGCTTTGAAATGTCTCTTGAAAGATTAATCAGTCCGCCATGCTTAATCTCAGTCTTAGGCAAAGTCTCTGGGCATGAGCAAAATTCTGAAAGACTTTCAGCCAATCCATAGCACAAATCATCTGGCGTCCAATAACCAATGCTGTCCTTTTTTCCAGCAGAAACCTCCTCAGCCTGATCTTTACAGGCAGGCCTTCTGTCAGTCTTCTGGTCTAAGCTCTGACCAAAATCGCCCAAGCTAAACAGCCGAAGCCATTCTACTGCTTCGTTTTTAGCCGACATCTCTGAACCTTTCCTATCTCTTTCCGTAAGCCATTTCCAAAAGCTTATAATCCACATTGTCAGGTATAGTTACAGCAACGACCCCACTTCTCTGGTACCAAGTTCTGTATTAGTTACTTTTTAATCGTTGCCAAGACAAATACCCGACACTCAAAATGAAGGAAGGAAAGCTTTACTTAGCTCACAGTTACTGGAGGTTTCAGTCCATGTTCGGCTGGCCCAAGGCTGAGAGGAACAGAGCAGAGAGCATCCAGTTCATGGAGGCGGAACAGCAACAGACACAAAAAATATAATAACTAATATCACAATATTAATAGGGGACGTTAACAACTCTGTATCACAGAGAGATAGATCAAGCAGACAGAAACAAAAATAGAAAAGAAGTGGCAGAACTGAACCAAACCTTTGAATTAATGGACTTAGTGGACATATGCAGAGTGTTCCACCCTACAACATCTAAATATACAGTTCTTTCAGCTGCACATGGGCCATTTTCTAAAATACACCACATAATAATCCACAGATCATGGTTAAGTATATGCAAGAAAGGAGAAATTATCCCATGAATAGTATCTGATCACAGTGCAATGAAACTGGAAATTAATGACAAAATCCTCCACAAAACTCCATAAACATATGGAAATTAAATAACACCCTCTTTAGCATCCAGTGAGTTCCAGATGAGATCAGACAAAAAAATTAACAATATCTACTTCCAACAAAAATTTAAACACAAGTTGCTGTACTTTGTGGGATACAGTGAAAGCAGTTCTCAGACGGAAATTTGTAGTGGTGAACTTATGCATTAGGAAAACATACTGAGCACAAATAAATATCCTAATGCTGCACTACAAGTTTCTAGAAAAGTAAGACCAAACAAATCCCAAAGCCTAAAGACAGGAGGAAATTAAAAGATTAGAGCAGAAATTAATGTAATTGAGGCAAAGAAAGTAATACAAATAATTAATGTGTCCAAAAGCTGGTTCTTTGAATGATTAAATAAAATTGATAAACACCTACCCAATCTCCTCAAAAAGAGAAAGAAAAAAAAAAAAAAGCCAAATTCAAGCAGTAACGAATGAAAAGAGAAACATTAGTACAGATCCTGTGGAAATTCATAAAATCATCAGTAGCTATTTTGAAAATCTTTACTCTCACAGGATCAAACATATGGAAGAAATGGACAGATTTCTTTTTTTATTTCATTCTTTGTTTTTTTCCTTGTTTCAGAACCTTTGTTTATTCACTCATTTTTACAACCGGCTCAGCCCGCCCTGAGAGCAGAGCTGGCACAGCATGTGGTGCCGGGGATCGAACCCTGAAGCTGCCCAAGCCTTCCCAAGCAGGTGCTTTAGACCGCTGAGCCATCCCTCTGAATCAGCCAATTAAATTGAAAATATAATAAAAAAAATCAAACAAAGAAAAGCCCATGTCCTGGTAGATACACAGATGAATTCTACAGGATACCTAGAAAACATTTAATCCCAATACTGTTCAAAATCTTCAATGAAATTTAAAAGGAACCAATACTCCCCAAATAATTCCTCGGGGAAAGTATTACATTGTTATTAAAACTAGGAAAGATCCAAGAAAAAAAAGGAATTTCAGGCCAATCTCCCTCATGAACATAGATGCAAAAAATCCTCAATAAAATACTAGCAAATAGAATATAATAAATCACTAATATTATAGACACTTCCAGGCAGGATTCATCACACAGATGCAAGGATGGTTCAATATAGGCAAATCTATAAATATAGCATACTATATCAACAGAGCCAAAATAAAAATTTATATGATCATCTCAGTAAATGCATAAAAGGCTTTTTTCCCCATTTTTAAATTCCTTTTAATAAGAAATAACTATGAGACAGTTTCAAAACACATTAGCAGCACAGCCACAATAATTAATACAATGCATACTGTTGTCTTCATAGTAGTTGTACAAGAGTACAAGAGGAAGACATGATAACTTTTCTAAACACTATTGCTACAAATATTTCTTCTCATTGATCTAACAGAAAGGAGTTGTATGCATAGTCAAATATTCCATAATAATCTACTACTAGTAGATTGTTAGCAGAAATGGCAATGTCAGAAGCTGTTGACTTGAGCTTTTTACAGCTCAGCATACTAATCTGGCTATACTTTTTAAAAATTTTTTATTATTTTTAATAAGAAATAACAGTGACTGTTTCAAAACACATTAGTCATACATTTCAATATTTGATACAATGCATATTGTTGTCCTTCCATTAGTTATACAGAGCAGAGAGTGTAGATGTTATAATTTTTCTAATCATTGGTACAACCAAATTTCTTCTCATTAAACTAAGAGAAAGTAGTTGTACACATAATCCAATGTTTGATAATCACAGTGGTTTATTGGCAAAACTGGCAGTGTTGAAAGCTGTTGATTTAGGCCTTTTACAGCTCAGCATTCTAATCTAGCTTTATGTTTTATGCCTTGTGGTTAAACGTTTCTGCTGGGTGGCTAAGGGAAATTTTAAGAAAGAGCTGTATAGCAAAACATGTAATTTTTGTATCTCCCAAGGTCAGTCAAATCCCCTTAGGATTTACTTTGGAACCATGTACAGTGCTTTGTAGAACTGTTGTTATTGTCAGTCATCTGGATGAGTTACAGCCATTGCTCGACCAGTAGGATTGACCAGCTACAATTTTGTATATACTTAGATTTCTAAATGTGTAAAAATATGTAACTGCTTTTGTCACATTCTATAGAGGTTTATTAGAATATCAATGATGGATAGAAAATACTAATTTTAAGTTAAGTCTAAGATATTTGATACTCAGAAAGACAGTGGTTTTACTTTTTATGCCTCATAGTTAAACTTTTCTACTGAGTGGTTAAGTCCAAGTTAAACCAAGATCTACATAACAAAACATGTATCCTTTGTATCTGACAAGGTCAATCAAAAACACTCAAGTTTTACCTTGAAAGCATATATAGCATATTATAGAACTTTTGCCAGCCCTCTGGATGAGTCACAGCCACGGCTTGACCTATTTGCTCTCTGTGAAAGCTTGAGAAAAAAATACACCTGAGGATCTATGGAATAGATTAAAAGATGTAGAAGCAAATATCAATACACTTAGCCACCTTAGTTTTGACAAAGGGGCCAAACATATTTACTGGAAGAAAGATAGTCTCTTTAACAAATGGTGCTGGGAAAACTGGCTCTCTACATGCCAAAAACTAAAACTTGATCCAGGTCTATCACCATAAACTAAAGTCAAAATGGGTTAAAGATCTAAATATTAAAAGAGGGGCTGGGGAGATAGCTCCGTGGCACAAGTGCATGCCTGGCCAGTGCAAGGTCATGAGTTTGAACCCTGGTCCCGCAATAAATAAATAAATAAATAAATAAATAATATTAAAAGATACATAAAAGGCTTTTGACAAAGTCCAACACTGATTCATGATCAAAGCCCTACAGAAAATTGGAATAGATGTACTGTACCTGGACCTCATAAAAGCCATCTATGACAAACCAACAGCCAACACAATTCTTTTTTTTTTTTTTTTTTTTTTGTCTTTTTGAGACAGGGTCTCGCTATGCAGTTCAGGCTGGCCTTGAGCTCACTTTTGTAGCCCAGGCTGGTCTCGAACTCGCATCGATCCTCCTGCCTCAGCCTCCCGAGTGCTGGGATTACAGGCGTGTGCCACCACGCCCGGCTTCAACACAATTCTAAATGGAGAAAAACTGAAAGCTTTTACTCTTAAATCAGCTACAAGACAAGCATGTTTTCTATCACAACTCCTATTATTCAGTACTAGAATCATTAACCAGAGCCACTAGACAAGAGATAGAAATAAAATGAATAAGAATAGGTAAAGAAATTAAATTATCACCCACAGATGGCATGGTAGCCTCCTTAGATGAGTCAAAAACTCCACCAAGGAGCTCCAAGAATAAATAAACAAATTAAGTAGCATAATAGGATACAAAGTCTATACCCAAAATTAATATCATTCCTCTACAAGATAACAAACTCACTGAGAGAGAAAGTAGACAAACAATACCCTTCACTATAGTATCAAGAAGATACTTAGGAATTAATCTAACAAAGGAAGTAAAAAATCTATACAATGTAAATGGCAAGCCTCTAAAAAAGGGAGATCAAAAGGATGAAACAATGAAGAGAGAGCAAGGAGAAAAGTTAGGAAACATGGCAGAGGCAAAATCATGCATTTATATACACAAGATGGTTAAGACAATGGTCCTAAGAATTTCCAACAGATTTTTGAAACTAGCAGTTAATTGGTATAATTCTCACCCTGACCAACTATATATGCTGATATCCATTAACTAAACAACTACACTGAGGATGTCAATGTGTAATACTAAAACCATGCGTGAAGTATTTATCATTCTGGTCTTATAAATGTGCACTGCTCCTAATGTCATATCAATTATCCCTATACTCTCTCAAGTAAATGTTTATTGAAAATAGAAAAGAGAATAAGAGACAAAAAATGCCATAGGATTGTGCTGCTACAATTTTGTACATGGTTAAATTCCTAAACTTCTGTGTAAAAATGTGTATTTTTTTCACATTCTCTAGGGATTTAAAGTTTAGAATATCAATAGTTAATGGAAAATATTTGCTGCATGGTATGTCTAAGGCATTTGATATTCCAAAAGATAATGATGTTAAGTTCAAGTACCTATATTATAGGGAATAATATCATTAAGCTTCTCTGCTGCTGGAGCGTTAACAACTTAAGTTTGCAGTCCAAAAATCAGAGAAAAAGAAGGGCTACGAGGATAGACAACATTTTGCCTCTGCCTTTCAAGGTCAGTGAGAACCCATACTGTAACATCCTGTAACTCAGTGATGTGCCAAATTTTCTGATCAAGAAGATTATGAGGCCACAGAGGAAAGGGATCGACGATGTATAGTGTACCAAAAGAAAGTCACCTAGAGAGAAAACATTCTCTCAGGCTTACACAGAGATAAAATTGCTAAAGTGATGGCCATGACTCATTCAGATGGCTGACACTGACAAAATATCTACAAACCTTTGTACATGGTTTCAGGATAAATTCTGAGGTGATTTGGCTGACCTTGTCAGATACAAAAGTTGCATTTTAGTTATGTAGGTCTTGCTTTATCTAGGTCTTAATCATCCAGCAGAAATACCTAACCACAAAGTATAAAAACTAAAGCCATATTAATATGCTGAGCTGTACAAGGCTCAATGCAGCTGTTTCTGACATTGCCAGGTCTGATGAGAACCCATTATTATTATGGACTATTGAATTATATATAGAGTTGCTTTCTCTTATTTGAATGAAAGAAAGATTTGCATTAATATTGTTTAGGCAAGATATCACATCTGCATCTTGTACTCTGAATAACTGCTATGAAGACACAATAGGAAATGTATTCATTATTGTAACTATCCCATTAACCTGCTGTGAAACTGTCTTATTGCTATTTCTTTCTAATTAAAATTAATAAAAACAAACAAACAAACAAAACAGAGAGATCAAAGAGTATTTCAGAAAATGGAAAGATATTCCTTACTCCTGGATAGGAAAAACCAATATTGAGAAAATGAACATACTCCCAAAATTGTTATACAGATTTATTGCAATCCCTATCAAAATACCATCAATGTACCTCATAGATTGAGAGAAAACATCCTTAAAATTTACTTGGAACCAGAACAGACCTAAAATAGCAAAGATAATCTTGGGAAACAAAGGCAAGGCAAGGGGCATTATCATTCCTTCTTGAAATTATACTAAAAACCTAGTGTGGTAAAATGAGCATGGTACTGGCAAAAACAAATATGAGACCAGAGGATCAATGGAGCAGAATAGAAATAAATGGAAATACAACTATAAAACACACTTGGCCATCTTATCTTTAACAAAGGAGCCACACAGATTCACTGGAAGAAAGATAGCCTGTGTAAAAAATGGTGCTTGAGAAACTTTCCACATGCCAAAAAACAAACTAGATCTGGTTCTATCACCAGGCACTAAAGTCAAAATGGATTAAAGATCTAAACATTAAAACAGAAACACTAAATCTCCTGGAAGAAAAAAAACAGGCGAAAGCCTTGAGGCAGACAGTGCATGAACAAAACCAAACTGCATGGGAAATACTACAGAAAATCAACAACTGGGATTTCATCTTATTGAAAAGTTTCTGCGTGTCGAAAATTCACCAACAGAGCGAAAGACAAGCCGCAGATGGGGGAAAAAAAAATCATAACCAACAACCACTCAAAGTACTTCTATCTAAATTAAAAAACAACAGAAAAAATTGGCCCTCCAAACTTAAAAACCCAAATCAAAAGTGGGCATCTTGGATGAATATATACTTCTCAGAGGAAGAAATACAAACGGCAAATATGTACATTAAAAAGTGTTCCACAGCACTGACCATTTGAGTAATGCAAATTAAAACAACATTGATACACCACATTATCCCACAAATAATGGCTTTCATAAAGAAATCAATTAATAACAAATGGTGGCAAGGCTATGGGGAAAAAGGTACCCATCTTCACTCCTGGTAGGAATGGATACTAGTACAGCCACTATGGAAATCAGTGTGGAAACTCCTCAAAAAACTAGGACTAGAAATCTCATTCAATCCAGGTATTCCCCTTCTGGGTATTTTCCAAAAAGAACTGAAACATCATACCATAATGATATAAGTACACTCATGTTTATAGTAGCACAGTTTGTCATAGTGAAATGTTGGAATCAGGTAAAATGTCCATCACTTGAAGAATGGATGAAAAAGATGTTTTAATTTTATACAATGGAGAACTACTCAGCTATAAAGAAAGACAAACTCAAAGCCTTTATATGTAAGTGAATACAAGTAGAGGCTATAATCATAATGAAATAAGTCAAACCCACATGTGTAAATATGATCTCTCTAGTGTAACAACCTGAAAGAATAAATAAAACCTGAATGGTATAATAAATGCAGTAAAATGGAAAGAAATTGAATTTAAGGATTAAACAACAAAGATGACAGAAAGGACAAAAAATATGGAAAAAGGAAGGGGTAAATCATACAAATATATATGCAGGATGGCTGAGATGACTGAACTAATAATTTCCCTCAGTTTTTTTTTTTTTTTTTTTTTTTTTTTTTTGGAAAATAACAGTTAAGGTTTAGAATTTTCACCTTCACTAACTCTGTAAACTGATATCTGTGATCTGAGCAACTACATCAAGGAAAGCAATGTGTAATACAAAACTCATGGTTAACTAACTCATCTTAAATTTCCAGATGTGTATTGATAATATCTTACCATTATCATACTCTCTTTAAAATAAATTGAAAAAAAAAAAAAAAAAAAAAAAAAAAAAAACAAAAAAAAAAAAAAAAAAAAAAAAAAAAAAAAAAAAAAAAAAAAAAAAAAAAAAAAAAAAAAAAAAAAAAAAAAAAACAGAGGGGCCCGCCCGGTGGGATGGCTCAGTGGTCTAACGTGCCTGCTTGGGGGAGCTTGGGCAGCTTCAGGGAATGCAGTCTGATCCCCAGCACACATGCTGTGCCAGCCCTGCCCTCGGGGCAGGCTGAGCCGGCCATAAAAAAAAATAAATAAATAAACGAACAAACAAAAGTTCTGAAACAAGAAAAAACATAATAAATAAAATTTAAAAAAAAAAAAAACAGGAAAAAAATTAAGGTTTCTTTAATGAAAGCATTAATTTTAAATTATTTGTCCAATCTTACATAACTATAACTATTAATCTAAGCAACAGATTTAAAGTTAAAAGTAGATAATATAAAAACCATTGTTATTTAGGTATTCCCGGTTTGAAAATCTGCAACATACGTATTTTTGCATGTTACCCGTTTTTATCATTTTTTCTATTTGTTTTTGCTTCTATTTTTATTTTGCCATATAATAAATAAATACATACATACATACATACACACATACATACATACATAAATAAATTACATAGGTTTACAAATTTAGAAAATGGGTAAAAATATTAGAATTTTTTTTTTTAAAGTGTAGGACTCTTTCTCATCTTGCAAGATGGCGGGTGAAGAAACTAAGAAGCCAGACACTAAAGAGAAGAAATCTGAAGCCAAGAAGACTGCTGCCAGTGGCACCAGTAAGAAGGATAAAGTGAAAGTAAAAAAGGCTGACAAGGGGCAGCCCCACTGCAGCTGAAATCTTGTCCTGGTTAGGGAAATTGGCAGATATTCCCAATCTGCTATGTACTCCAGAAAGACATTGTACAAGAGTAAGTATATAACTGCTAAATCAAAATTTGAAAAGAAAAAGAAATTTCTTGCTGTGATCACATAACTGGTTGATTCTGACTAGAATACAGGTCTCTAGGTGGTTAAGTTTCAAAAAATGCCTAGATGCTACTCTACTGAAGATGTAAAAGCACTGAGCCATGGCAAGAAGCCCCTCAGTCAATATGTGAGGCAACTTTGAGCTAGCATCACTCTGGACACCATCTTGATCATCCTCACTGGGCATCACAGTGGCTAGAGAGTGGTCTTCCTGAAGCAGTTGGCCAGTAGCTTGCTACTTGTGGCTGGGCCTCTTAGCCTTAATCCTGTTCCTCTATGAAGAACATTCCAGAAATCTGTCATTGCCACTTCTACAAAAATTGAAATTAGCAAAGTAAAAATCCCCAAACATCTCACTGATGCTTACTTCAAGGAGAAGAAGCTGCAAAAACCCAAACAGTAGGAGGGTGAGATCTTTGACACCTCAAAGAGAGATATCAGATTTCAGAGCAGCACAAGGTGGATAAGAAAGCAGTGGACTCACAGATTTTAGCAAAAATCAAAGCTGTTCCTCAGCTACTTGTGATCCGTTTTTGCTCTAACAAATGGAATTTATTCTCATAAATTAGTGTTCTAAATTTCTTACTAAGAACCTAATTTAAAAAATTGATACATAAAAAAGTGTGGGCAGGGTTTATAAAGCCTTACGATATATATATAAATACTAGCATAATGAGAATATCAATACTTCGCTGATTTTCACTTCTTGTACAGGTGTCTGGAATATAACTTCTGCAATAATAAGCGAGGGACTGCTGTATAGCTAAGTAACCAAAGTAATAAAAGTGAAATAAAAACCAGTAGAATTGGGGGCAGTATACTTCAAGAAATATCCCTGCCTGTTCTGTTCCTAATCAACAAATTTCTTAAATTTGCATTTCTCTGCTGGCTGAAAACATTTCATTTAGCAAACACACACACACACACACACACACACCCATCTCTTTTTAGTCAAACCCCTCTGCCAATGGAACCAACCTATGAATTCCTTTAAGGCAGCAACCATCTCTTAATTGTCTCTGTCACTTCAATTCAAATACCTATAGAATCTCTCTGGGTGTTTTTAAATGAATCATTCATTCTTTGATGATTTATGGAATAAAAAAAATCTAATTCAATTTTAGGAAACATGACAGTGCCTCAGTCCTATTAGCCATCTCAGCCATGGGCAAAGCAATATGGTCCTACAGACTTTTCCATTAAACTCAGCTGTGTACCCCAAAAGCATGTCAGATACCATGGGAGAAATATCAGAAATGCAACAGGAAGGCAGATATATACACTTGGTGTTATGGTTTATGTCTAGTTGTCCCCCCCAAAGCCTCATGTAGTCATTGGGCGGGGACTTCTAGAGTTTGAGACTTGATCCATGATCCCTGGGATTATGGGTTTTAGTACTGATGGGATTATAGGTCGAAGTACTTCTGGGATTATGGGTGTAGCCTAAGGCGGGGGCTAAGGCGGAGAGCCTGAATGTAATATAAAGAGAGACAGAGAGACAGACTGGAGCTCTAGCTGTTGCTGCTGCTCTGCTGCCCTGATTAATTGGCTGCCTCTGCCACCACTTTGCTGCTGTTCTGCCGCCGTGAACTGGATGCTCTCTGCCCTGCTCCACTAAGCCTTGGGCCAGCCGAATATGGACTGAAATCTCTATGAACTGTTAGCTAAATAAACCTTTCCTTCCTTCATTTTGAGTGTCAGGTATTTGTCCCAGCAACAAGCAAAAAGTAACTAAGACACTTGGTATTTTGTCTTAGTCTTAGTCTATTTTTATTGTTATGGTAGAATACCTATACCACATAATTTATAAAGACAAGTCTAGTCCTTACAGTTGGAGAGGTTGGTACGTTCAGCAGCACTGCACTGATCTCTGATGAGGGCCCTACAGTCCATTATCTCGTGGAGGAGAGTGGAAGAGTGAAAGCATGAAAAAAGAAAGGTCAAAGTTGAGTCCATTTTATAACAATCTGTTCTCTTAACTGAAGCTGAGTCTTACTATAATATTAAGCCATATTGAAAGTCTAAACACTGCCTGTTTTAGTCTGATTTTTTTGTTACTATGCCAGAATATCTGTGACTGGGTTATTTACAACAAAAAGAGGTTCATTTGACTCACAGTTCTTGAGATGTGAAGGCACCATTCACTGCCTTTGTTGGGATGCCATACAATCTTGAATTCATGGTGGAGGAATGAGATCTCCTCCAGCCTACCAGAAGCTGGCCCAGTAGCCCAGTAGCCAGGCCAGGCTCAGGAGTGAGACCTCCCCTGGCCCACCAGAAACTCATCTGACCCAACAGCAGGTCCAGCGCAACCTGAGAAGCCCCAACAGACTGATCAACCCATGCGCAGCAACCCCAACTCACCGACCCACAATCGACCCATGGGCACGCAGGTAGGACCTCTCAGCCTGCAGCCCCCACACAGCCACCAGAACTCCACCCCTGCCCACAGCTCTCGACTGGCAGGCACATAGGCAAGAACACTAGGGCTGTACCCTTGCACCGCTGGAACTTCTACCTTGCCCAGAACCCAGCTCCAGCATCTGCTGTACAGCTCTGCAGCAAAATTTCCTTCAGAAAGGCTGGGGTCAGACCCTACCAGCTAAGTCAGGAGCTCAACATCTTGACAGGAGCGCAGAAGGCTCTCATCCAAAAGCTGTAGCTGAAGAAACTGAGTAGAGCAGCCAGACCAAGCCAGGCACACCTGGACAAGATAAAGGTTGTTAGATCCAGACCCAAATTTCAGTAGGCATTAACGGCATAACTTCTCCAAATTTCTGCACCAAAGGTCACTGCTATACAGAATGATACAGACACGGAGCAAAATGGAATCTGGTGTCCCAAGCCCAACTGAAACAAATACAGGAGACACTACCATCAAGAAAATGGGAATCATTCAGTCAAAATATCTCAATTAGTAGCATCTGAAGTAAACAAAGAAATGCAGAAATGTATAAAGGGACTCAGACTGGAGATAACCTCTGAACTTAAAAAAGAAATCTTTGAATTACTTGAGTCTGAAGTATAAAAAAAAAAAAAAAAAAAAAAAAAAAAAAAAAAAAAAAAAAAAAAAAAAAAAAAAAAAA
>PVJA010030520.1:0-25695 GCA_004027025.1 Myocastor coypus | reverse complement strand
TTAATGAGTATTCAAATACATGGAGAAGAAGAAGGATTGAAAACATGGAAATGAGCAACAGTTCAAAAGTCTAACATGTGATAGTATCTACAGAGATAATGGGAAAATTTTTCTATACGTGATCAAAGACAAAGCCTGAGAAGTAGAGACACTGAAGCCCAAGCACAATATACACCACATTTAGAAAAACCACAATAGGCACAAAACTACAGTCAAAATGGGTCAAAGATTTAAATATGGAAACAGCAACACTAAATTTTCTGGAGGAAAATGTAAGTAGAAGTCTTAAAAACATAGGCGCAGATAGACAGTTTATAAAAAAAAACTGCATGGAAAATACTCAAAGAATCAACAATTGGGGTTGCATCTTTTTGAAAAGTTTCTGCACTTCAAAACAAATTTAAAAAAACAAAACAAAAAACCAAAAACTTCCAATGGAGTAAAAAGAAAATCCACAAATTGGGAAAAAATTATAGCTGACTGTCCCTCCAACAAAGACCTTCTATCTAGAACATATAAAGAATTTTTAAGAATCAGGCCCCCCAAATTCAAAGATCCAATCCAAAATTGGGCATCTGAGATGAATATACACTTCTCAGAGGAAGAAATACAAGTTGCAAGTAAATGTATGAAACAATGTTTGATATCATTGGTCATTCAACATATGCAAATTAAAACAACACTAGGGGCTGGGCATGGTGCTCATGCCTGTAATCCCAGCACTTGGGAGGCTCACGTAGGAGGATCAGTGTGAGTTTGAGACCAGCCTGGGCTACAAAAGTGAGCTCAAGGCCAGCCTGAACTGCATAGTGAGACCCTGTCTCAAAAAGGCCAAAAAAAAAAAAAAAAAAAAAAAAAAAAAAAAAAAAAAAAAAAAAAAAAAAAAAAAAAAAAAAAAACCACTGGGATTCCATCTCAGTTCAGAAAAAATAGCTAATATGAAGAAGTCAGCAATAACAAATACTGGAGGGGTTGTGCAGAAAAAGGAACCCTTCTCCACTGTTGGTGGCAATGTGGACTGGTACAACCACTATGGAAATCAGTGTGGAGATTCCTTCAAAAGCTAGGATTGGATCTCATTCAAGCCAGCTGTTCCAATCGTGGGTATTTTTCCAGAAGGACTGAAAACCTCATACTACAATGACGTATGTGCACTCATGCTTACAGCAGCACAATTTGTCTTAGCTAAATTCTGGAAACAACCCAGATGACCACCAAGAAGAATGGATAAAGAAGATGTGGTATTTTTACACAATGGAGTATTATCCAGCTATAAAACAGGATAAGTCTGAGTCTTTTGTCCATAAATGGGTGCAACTAGAGAGCATACTGTTAAGTGAAATAAATCAGACCCACATGTGCAAACATTGTATAGTTGCTGTCTTAGTTACTTTTTACTCATTGCTGGGACAAATACCCGACACCAAAATGAAGGAAGGAAAGGTTTACTTAGCTCACAGTTACTGGAGGTTTCAGTCCATACTCGGCTGGCTCCAAGGCAGAGAGGCACATGGCAGAGAGCAGCAGTTCATGGTGGCAGAACAGCAACAATGGCGACAGAGGCAATGGAATAACCAGGGGAGCAGAGAACAACAGCGTGAGTCTGTCCCTCTGTCTCTCTGTCTCTCTTTTTATACCACATACAGGCTCTCTGCCTCAGCCTATCCATCTTAGGCCACACCCATAATCCCAGAGGAACTCAGGCCCATAATCCCATCAGTACTAAGACACATAATCCCAGTGGATCTTGAGTCAAGTCTCAAACTCTAGAAGTCCCCACCCCATGATTGCATGAGGTTTTGCGGGAACAGCTAGACATAAACCATAACAGTCGCCTTAGCTGAGAACCTGAAAGACAAAAATGGAATCTGAAGAGTACAATAGGTACTGGAAAAATGGAATGAACTTATTCAAAAGAAAGAGTAATTCAGTTGAGGAGAAGGACAGGAGAGGGAGTGGGGGAAAGAGATTTATCTATGTATGTAAGCAGGATGGTTTGGATAATTGTACTGTGCGTTTCTGCTGGTCCGTGGAAGACAGCAGATAATACTTAATTTGTTTTATCTCCTTTTTCAATTATTTATACTCTCTCTTCTTAATTTCTTATACATTATTTTCTTTTTTTCTTTCTTTTTTCCAGTTTTACATTCATATATCTGGTAATATGAATAACTGGTTAGAAGACAACACTATGTATTACAACAAATACTATGAAATTCATATTACTTTATTAAGTGAAACTCTGTATCATTTGTAATTTTTTGTATTTTAATTCTAATTTTTAAAAAGAGAATTAAACATGATAGCTAGGGAGATAGCTCAGTGGCATAAACACCTGCCTGGCAAGTTCAAGGTCCCAAGTTCAATCCCCAGTATGGAAAAAAAAAAAAAAAAAAAAAAAAAAAAAAAAAAAAAAAAAAAAAAAAAAAAACAGCACAATAACAAGATACAAAATAAGCAAAGCAATATCCATAAAGAGATTTTAAAAATAGTCCCATTCACAGAAGCTTCAAAAAATTTAAATATATAAAAACAAACCTAATCAAGGAAGTGAAAGACTTCTGTAATGAAAGCTATCGGATTCTGAAAGAGATGTAAGAAGATATCAGAGAATGGAAAGATATCGCCTGTTCCTGGATAGGAAGAACCAGTATTGTCAATGCCCATACTGCCAAAAAGTGACCTTAGATTTAAAAAAAAAATTTTTTTTAATATTTTATTTGGTACAGGGTCTCACTATGCAGCTTGGACTCGTAGTGATCCTCCCACCTCAGCCTCCGCAGCACCGGGATTGTAGACATGCACCATCACGCATGCCCAGTTTCAGTGGCTGCCATGGCATGCCCACTTGCCAGGCAGGTGTTTAGGCCACTGAGCTATCTTCCCAGCCCCTGGCCCTAGATTTAACACAGTTCCAATCAAAATACCAGCAGCAGTCTTCACAGAACTAGGAAACACAACACTAAAATTTGTATACAAGGAAACAAAAAGACCCCAGAATAGCAAAAGCAATCCTGGATAGCAAGAACAAAGAGCGAGGTATCACAATATCAGATTTCAAGTTATATTACAAAACTACAGTGATTTTGGAAAAACAGCATGATACTGGTACAAACACAGACATGCAGATCAGTGGGACAGAATGGAAGATGTAGAACGCACCTGAGACGTCTACGGCTATCCTGCCCCGAGTGCACTCAGTCTTGTCTGATGTCAGAAGCTGAGCAGGGTCGGGCCTGGTTAGTACTTGGATGGGAGAAGGTGCTCACTTACGCTGCTATGTTATCTCACTTATGCCACTGCTCCACCTCCTCATGATGCACATATTCTTTAGGTATCACATAGTTAGCTACCTGGACTTTCACAAAGGGTTCATATGCTGAGAAAAGGCAGCTGTTTGGTTCTGGGAAAGCCTGGCTATCCACATTCAGGAGAATGAATCTGGACACATATCTTTTGCCCTGAACTAAAATAAAATAAAAATGAGTCAAAGACCTAGATGATATTTAGTAGTAGTAGTTATAGCAGCAGTAGTTATAGTAGTAGTAGTAGTAGTAGTAGTAGTAGTAGTAGTTATAGCAGTAGTAGTTATAGTAGTAGTAGTAGTAGTAGTAGTAGTAGTAGTTATAGTAGTAGCAGTAGTTATAGTAGTAGTTATGGTAGTAGTAGTAGTAGTTATAGTAGTAGTAATATTATAGTAGTAGTAGTTATAGGCGTAGTAGTAATTATAGCAGTAATAGTAGTAGTAATAGTTATAGTAGTAGCATTTGTAGTAGTAGTAGTTATAGTAGTAGTAACAGTAACAGTAGTAGTAGTAGTAGTAGTAGTAGTAGTACGGGGGATTGAACTTGGGACCTTCTACTTGCAAGGCAGTCACTTATGGTGCTGTGTTATCAACCTGGCCAAAATCTAGATATTAAAGCAGAAACAACTAGTACAACCACTGTGAAAATCAGTATGGAGATTGTCAAAAAGCTAAAATTAGAATTCCCACTTGGCTCAGTTATTCCCCTTCAGGTAAAGACATCATATTACAATGATACATGCATAGCCATATATATACCAGCACAACTTACAGCACCTAAGAGGTGGAAGTAGCCTATGTGCCCATCAACAGATACCCGGACTGCGTACTGCGGGGTATACACACACTACACAAGGAAGTAAGACTCAGCCAGAGAGAAGGAGAAGCTGAGTTATTTGTATGAAGATGGATGCACCTCGGGGGCCATAAGTCAGACACACAGACTTAATACTGCATGGTTTTCCTTACACAAGAAACCCAAAGAATAAATACTTTAAAGAGAACAATAGAAGAAATGATAGGAAACAGAGAGGGACACCTGGGAGGGGATCTAGAGATGAAGAGGAAGGAAGGGGCAAGAGAAATAAAGAGGGCCGAGATGCTACGTGTACCTGCACCAACTCCTCACGATGCACGTATTCATTATGTATCACAAACATGCATTAGAAGTTGTTCAAAGAAAAGAAAAGCATAGAAAATAGGTGAAGTAAAATGGCAATGAAACTAGGTTACCTTGGATGGAATGACAATACGGCGCAGGGTAATTTCTCAGTGGAAAGAGAAGCAGCCAGAGACAATGGAACATTCTCAAAGCTCTAAAGGAAAGTAAATACTAACCCAGAACCCTACACTGGATTAAATACCCTGCCCCAAAGGATGAAATAATTCCAGCACGTGTGCATTAATGAAAAAAAACATTCATGGGTGCTTTTCAAAAAGGAAGATGACTCTCACCCATGCAGTAAGGAACATCAGAAAGTGATTATCTCAGTCTATTTTCTGTGGCTAAATGACACAGCACCACACACTGGGTGAGGGGTCAGGGTCTACAAGGGAAACAACTTAATACAGGACACATAATTTATAGGGTACTTTGTAACAGTCACCCAAAAAGACATATGCAAGGAAGTGCAAGAAATCTGTCCACATGGTAAAAGACCAAAGAATCCAGCTGAGGCCCTGGATCCCATACCAATGTCCTGCATGAGACCAGCCAAGGACCTAGAGCCCATGACATTGTCCCCCATGAATCCAGCTGGAGGCCTAGTGCCCACAACAGTGCCTCATGCAAATCTATTTCATGGATCTGCCCTGGGAAGGTCCAAAGGTCTGTGGTGGAAGCTAGAAAGTCTGCACCAGCAGGATGAAGGATCTGTGCCAGCAGGCTGAGGGAGCTGCCCTGGAGCCAGGAAGTGACACTCAAAGTAAGGACCAG
Organism: Myocastor coypus; assembly: GCA_004027025.1. Lineage (NCBI taxonomy): Eukaryota > Metazoa > Chordata > Mammalia > Rodentia > Myocastoridae > Myocastor > Myocastor coypus. The sequence goes on along the minus strand of PVJA010030520.1, from coordinate 20,455 downwards.
TGCTTCCCCAAAAAGTGCCACAGCCATCTTCAGTGCCAAGGTCTTGAGCCCCATCGATGATAACAGCTTAGTTCACATCAGGAAATCCAGCACCCCAAGCTTCTCCTGGAGATTGAACAGTGCACTATCTTGCCCTCCAGATCCAGGAAGCGATGCTCAAAGTAAGGACCTGAGCTCTCCCAGAGTAGCCCACAGCTGTTCTCAGAGACAAGACCCTGAGCGCCTCCTGTGACCAGAGCAGCCAAGTTCCTGTCCACAAAGCCAGCATGACAAGGTTCTCCAGGAGAACCAGCAGCACCACGTCCTCCCCTCCAGCTTTGCTCTTCATGCTGCTGGTGATGATCCCCAGGTGGGCCCTCCACACCCAGCACCACACTGGTTCAGTTCAGCTGGGCCTTGCAAGCTGCCCGCCAGCTGTCAGTGCACCACACTGGGCGAGTTTGGAAGGAAAGAGATTTCTCTTACCTCGTGTCCTGATGCAAGGTGCATCTAGTGATGGCCTCCAGCTGTTAAAATCCTGGGCAGTTCAGGGCAGCTCCTGGAGACACATCAGGGCTATAGGAGGGGCCTAGTCAAACTGGATTGTATAGCAAAAAAAAAAAATTTTTTTTTTTTGGTACCAGGGATCAAACTCAGGATCTTGCACTTGCCAGGCAGGCACTTAAACCACTGAGCTATTTCCCTGGTTAGAAAACCTACTCCTGAGATATTCTATTGACCAATTAGTTGTGAAAATGGATTAATCTGTTCAGGAGGGCAGAACCCAATCATCTCTTTTATTTTTGTGGCACTAGACATTGGATCAAGGGTATTGCACATGCTGGGCAAGCCCTCTACTATGGAGCAACATCCTCAGCCCATCTCTTAAAATATTTTTTGTATGGTACTAAGTATTGAATCCATGACCTCCACACCAAGCTACATCCCTAAACATGGTTATTTTAAGACAGGATCTCTTGCAGTCACTAAGTTGCCTAGGCTGGGCTCGAACTTGGTGATCTTCCGGCCTCAGCCTCCAAGAGTGCTGGACTAATTCCCTCCTAAAGTCCCACCTGGTCCTACTTCTTACTGTCTCATAATGAAGGTTAAATTCGGACATGAATTTCAGAGAGGAAAAATCATATATATTATAACCTTATATATAGATTATATATATATATATATATATAACATGCATGTACATGTAGAGTGAGAAAGTGGGGGAAAATTAAAGTACATAGCAATTAAAGCATACAAATTTAGATAAATGAAATTATTACTTTAAGGGTCTTACATTGCCTGGCAAGAAGTCAGTGATAACTTATGCCAGACATTGATAAGCCAATGTATATTATAATTCCATGGTAACCACAGAAAGAAGATTAAAGGAGTCCAATCACCAAGGTAACAGAAGGGGGAAAGAGAATAACAGGAAGAGCCAAAGAATTGAAATTTATACCCCTCATTGTCTCGGGCCACAGTCTAGAGTTAATAAGACCCCTTGCTAAGATCTGGATGGCAACAACAGGCCAGGAGTGCTTGGACAATGTGCTCTGCTAGGATCACGCTGCTTGCTGTGCAAGGTAGTGAGTGTGTTGGACCACCGGACTTTGTAGTTCCTTTTTACCCAGAGACAATGGAGGACCCTTCTGTGCACCTCGGCTGGGTAGAAGGCTCCCCACTCATCCAAGCCGGAGGAATTTTTTTTTTTTTTTTTTTTTTTTTTTTTTTTTTTGCAGGGCCAGGGTTCCAACTCACAACTTGCCAGGTAGGCACTTGTGCCACTGAGCTATCTCCCCAGCCCCAAGCTTATGGAATGTTGACACTCCTTTTTATTTTTATCCTCCCTGTTCAGGAACAAGGAATTTTTTTTCTTTCTTCAATTTTTAAATGTCATATTTTCTCTCTCCCTCTCGCTCTTGCTCTCGCTCACTCTCTCCCCCTCCCTCCTTCTCTCTCCCTCCCTCCCTCCACTCAACTCCATGGTATTCCCACAAAATGCTACCACAGCCCCTATAAATAATATCCACAATGGATGTTTATTGAAATGATATATGTAAAATGGCAAAGGCAGACTATAAAATCATATGCCCTCTTTAAAAATGAGGCATAGATGTGTGTGTAGAAAAACATCCAGGATATACACCAAAATATTAGAGGTGTTCTCTCTTCATGATGAGTGTGAGGGATTGTTATTTCTTCATTTGGGCATATTTGTACCTCACTTCTCTCCCTTCCCTGTGTCTCTAGTCTTCCGATTTTCAAAGATTATCCTTTCTCTAATATTAAAAAAAAAATCTTGACAGTATACTACGTGTATCAAACCCCCGCCCCCACTCCACCACACATTTCCGGGTTGGCTCTCACCTCTGCTCTTATTTCCTCTTCCTGCTGCCGCTCCTCTCAGCTCCCCTGGCATCGCCCTCTCCGCAGCTGTTCCTTTCTCTCTGTCCCTAGTTAACCCAGATACGGAACCCCGCCCCTTTCCCTTGATTTCTCCCAAAGATTATTACACTAGACTCAGCCAAGGAGTGGGATGACCGCTCAGCAGATGACTGGAGCATCCCTGTCCCCACCCGTTCTGGCTGAGCCCCTGGACAATCGCCTCAACCCTGCTTCTCATGAGGAAAAGTAGATGCCCTCACCTCTGACCCAAATCCCACTCTCTGGGTCCTCTGGGTCCTCAGTGACCACTGAACTACTAAGGTTTTCATTAGCATCCTGTTTTCTTATGTGCAATATGAGGCCTCCCTCATGAAGCCTGCTTTTTCTAGCAGGAAACTCCTGAACTTCCCTATCCAAAAGTTCATCCAAAAATCTTTAACATCATCTCCTCCAACTTGAGTCAACTCCATCTTCTTCTTTTTTTTCCCCCCATAAGCAGCAGTGTTTATTTTCCCCATATTTTGGTTTAGCACCATAGAGGTAGTTCCTTCTTTTTTAAAAAATTTTTCATCCATTTTAATGAGAAAAAAGATAAAATAGTAATGAAACAGTTTCAAAACAGGTTAGTAGGACAGTTACAATAATTAATACATTGCACATTGTTGTCTTCATAGTAGTTATTCAGAGGACAAGATGTAGACACAGTTACATTTTTAGTTATGTAGGTCTTGCTTTAACTTGGTCTTAACCATCCAGCATAAAAGTGTGACCACAAGGTATAAAAAGTAAAGCTATATTAATATGCTGAGCTATAAAAGGCTCAAGTGAACAACTTTGGACAATTGTCACTTGTGCTGATAACTCATTACTATCATGGAATATTGGACTACATTGGGCTATTTTGCTGAATTCAAGTACCTACAATCGTTGAACTATCATCAAGTATGAAAAGGTCCTTTAAAGACTTCTCCAAATACAGCTTCTCTAACAGCAATGGAACATCCATCTTTGACAAAATGAAACAAAAAGGGGGGGGGGTATAAATACAGGGCCATTTTTTAGTGAAAAAATATATATGTATATACAAAATAGGATATACAACTACTTTCTCTTAGTTCAATGAGAAGAAAGGTTTATACTATGATTGTTTAGATAAGATATCCACTCCATCTCCTGATAACATGCACAGCATTCATAAGGCCTGCATACATTCTGTGATGACTATGCATCTCTTTGGTAACTCAGTTATCCTTGGTAAGAGGCCAGGTTTGGTTGGTAGGCATGAGCTCATGAACAAGAGGATGGGTCAATTTCTAGGGCCCTAGGAGCTCCCCACAACTGTAGCTTCCCTGGGTTGAGGGCAGGCTCAGTAGGACAGGAAGGACTGTGTGGCCCAGAATTCCTGGGCCACTGACCTGAGTAGGCAGGTTGGCAACAGAATTCCAAGCAGACATGGTAGGGGTAGAGACCAGGCCCCAGATAGCCATGACACCTTCCTGTCTTCTCTGTTGACATCAGCTTCCTCCCGAGAAGCCTTCCCTGAGAGCTCTGTCCCCAGTCAACTGGACAGTTCATCATCAACTGTGTGGTAACTTCACTTGCCTCCCTCAAGCCTCAGTTTCCCCACCTACAAAGCCAGATGTTAAGCTTTAAGAGTCAAGTGAGTGTTAGTTTTTATTTTCCATTTGGCTACTGGGGATTGGACCTAGGGCCTTCATACTGAGCTGCATTGCCAGCTCTATCAGTTTGTTTATTATGTATTTATTGAGACAAGATCTTGCTAAGTTACTAAGTGGCCTAGAGGGGGCCTGAGCTGGTGCTCCTCCTGCCTCAGTGTCCTAGAGTACTGGGGACACAGGTGTGTGCTATCACATCTAGCATCAAATGAGTAATTCTTACAAAGTACTTGGAGCCATGCTTAGTTTAGAGCTAGTATAGTACTCCACCAAGTTAGTGATCGCTACCACGACTGTCTTAGTTACTTTTATCTCGTTGCTGGGACAAATACCCGACACCCAAAATGAAAGAAGGAAAGATTTATTTAGCTCACAGTTACTGGAGGTCTCAGCCCATATTTGGCTGGCCCAAGGCTGAGTGGAACAGGGCAGACAGCATCCAGTTCATGGTGGCAGAACAGCAACAATAGCGACAGAGGCAATGGAACAACCAGGGGAGCAGAGAGAAACAGCTAATCTGTCTCTCTGTCTCTCTTTACATTACACCAGGCTCTCTGCCTTAGCCTATCCACCTCAGGCCACACCTATAGTTCCCAGCAGTGCCCAGACCAATAATCTCATCAGTACTAAAACACATAATCCCAGTGACTCATGAGTCAAGTCTCAATCTGTAGAAGTCCCCACCCTATAATTGCATGAGGCTTTGGGGGGACAACTAGACATAAACCATAAGAACAACTATCGTCATTATTGCCAGTGTCCGTGACCCATGGTCTTGAGTGGGAGTCTGCCTTGGGAGAAAGCCTAGCAGTATTTATTTCTCCTCGAGTCCCTGCCAACACAGGTGCTGACAAGAAACTTGTGCTCACTGCCTGCTTAACTGATTACAACTTTGGAGAGAAGAAACAGGCCGGCTGAGGAACTTACAGGAGTACATGTCCTGGTACTCTAATCAGTTCTATAATGTCTCCTCTTAGGAAATTATATTTTCTTTCCCTATACTTAGTCATCACTTCAAATACCTTTCAAAATAACCTGCTCATCAGATACATGGAAAAGCAAAAGTAGAAATTTCTGGGTCCAAAGTACTCCCTGGTGCAAAGGAAAATGCCATTTAAAAGAAGGGGTGGAGGGGAGCTCAGCGGTAGAGCATTTACCTAATGTGCTCTAGGCCCTGGGCTCAGCCTCTAGTACGCGCACACACACGCACGCACATGTACAACACATGCCAGAACTTAGGTATCTAAGTGAAATCTGTTCCCTTTGAAGTTGTCCCCCGAGGTTGGATGCGCTCTTCAGAGAGTGGCTTTTGTTTGGAACATCTCTGAGCTGTTTTGTGGAGGATTGTATTTATAACAAATGGAGGAACCCTACCTGACCCTGGGCCTTGGGTCACTGTAAGGGGTCACTGCATTGTAAGATGCAAGGGAGGGAACTACTCACCAGGTTCAACTTTTGTTATCAACTGAATTTTTTTTTTTAATGTAATTTAGTACAGGGTCTACAAAGTCTCACTACACAGATGAGACTCAAATAGTGATCCTCCTGTTTTCAGCCTCCCACGTTCTGGGATCACAGGCGCGCACCACCACTCCCAATTTCAGTCCCCATCTTGGCATGCCCCTGTGCCTGCCTAAGCAGGTGCTTTAGTCCACTGAGCTATCTAGCCGGCCCTGGAACTGAATTCTTATGTTCCACCTAAATTCATGTATTGAAAATGTAGTCCCTACATGAACAGTTAGGAGGTGGGAAAAACCCAGATATGTTTCCTGCCTGGGAATTCCACATGGCTCCAGGGGCTGTAGCTCAAAGGCACCCAAATACTTGTCTGGGAAAGCCCATAGTTTCTTGCTTTTCTAGTTACTTGGCTTGCGGATGGGATCCCCTCCCTGTGGCCAAGCTGGTGAACGACAGCTCTCAGGCTGTGTCTCTCCTAGGCCTGGGTGAGAGATCCATCACCTCAGGCCAAAGGACAGTTGGTTGTCCCGCAACTGTTGGCATCAGGGAGGACCTGAGTGGGGTTGAAGAAGCACAGTGAGCGACATATCCAAAATTTTTTCACAAGGGTTAGACTGCACAGGGAGACAGAGGTTGCTGGCAAAGCAATCTGCGCAAGACAGTTGCCTTACTACCAGGGTGATGGCCTGGGGTCTGTGGGCCAGCTCGGCTGGTAGCCTGGAAGAAAGTGGGCCAGAAGTAAGGAAGAAGAAACAAGCAGGACCTGCGAGGACCCACTAGAGCCTGTGCCTGTTTCTGCCCAACCAGGCCTGGTCAGATGTGCCCGCCTGCCTGCCAGGTGCTGGTAATGGTGTGCAGAGAAATCTGCATACCCTGTGGGCACAAAAGTCTCTGCCATGAAACACTGGTTATTATTACGTGACAGTGTAACTGAGCAGAAAATTGGGTACATGCTTAAATGACTCTCTCAGAGACTATATTTTTGGTTCTGCTGTGCTTTTGATTTTTTAATCATAAGACATGCTTCATTTCCTGCAGATTTAAGAAGATTGTTTCTTTCCACCACTCTAGACCGCCACAAGAATAGGGCTGTGAACAACTCAAGGCTAGGCCACTCCTGACCCCATCCCCAAGAAATGTCGCAGAGGCTGGGTGTCAAGCTTGCCCTGACCAGCTCAGGACTTTCCAAGATTCAGCACTGAAAGTCCTGCATCCTGGGGGACCCTTTAGTCACAGTTGGATATCCTGCTGAAGGGCTATGAATGAAAGCTAAAGAATTTGGAAGAGCTACAACAATTTGGATTTGTCAACTGCCGTCTTTCTCCTTCCTTCCTTCCTTCCTTCCTTCCTTCCTTCCTTCCTTCCTTCCTTCCTTCCTCCCTCCCTCCCTCCCTCCCTTCCTTCCTTCCTTCCTTGCTTGCTTTTCCTCATTGTTGGGGATTGAAGTCAGGATTTCACACATGCTAAGCACACATTTTGTCACTGACTTGACATTTGCTTTGAGGCAAAATACACCCATGACTATTAAATGTAGCCCAATTTCCCAGTGGAGATCTTTTGTTATAAAAGTTTCCACACAACTGCAAGTTAGAGATTTGAATGGTACTCCAATAAGAAAAGATGTGAGAAATACATGACCAGGTAAAAATATATAAGACCTCTATGGAGTCAACTCTGACATTTTTTAAATTTATTTTTAAACTTTATTTATTTATTTATTTATTTATTTATTTATTTATTTATTTATTTATATTATAGCTGGCTCAGCCTGCCCTGGGGGTGGAGCTGGCGCAGCATGTGGTGCTGGGGATCGAGCTGTGGTCCTTGCAGTACCTAAGCTTGCCTAAACAGGCTCCTTAGACCGCTGAGCTATCTTGCCAGCCCCTGACATTTTTAAAATAATGGTTTTATTGACATGTATTACAGAATTCACCAATTTAAAGTGTGAACTACTTTTGGTGTAATTGCAGAGTTATGCAAATTATCACAGTTGACTTTATTTTTATTTTAAAGAGAAAAAACAATAACCAAATTTCAAAATAAGATAATAGGTGACTGCATATTGTTATCTTCAAACTGTAAGATTCTGGGCTGGGGAGATAGCTTGGGAGTCTAAGCATCCGCCAGGCAAGCACAAGGACCCGGGTTTGATCCCTGGTACTGCATGTTGTGCCAGCCTTGGAACCTTTGGGGTGCCCTGAGCCAGCACTGAAACTGGGCATGGTGACACATGCCTGTAATCCTAGAGATAGGGAGGCCAAGATAGGAGGATCACTATGAGTCTAAGCTGTATAGGGAGATCCTGTATCAACTGTAAGGTTTCTTCCTCTGACAAAAGAGAAGCCAGTGAAAGTAAAGGAAATCCTTTATTGCTCAGTGCAGGAGGGCTGCCAGGGAGAAGCAGGAGACCTCTGGGGAGGAGACAGAGACGAGCTCTCATCCAGTAGGATGACAGTGGAGTTCACGTGGGCACTAGGGGTCGCAACAGGCACTAACTGGGGGAGGCTTGGCGCACCCAAATCAAAAAAGGACGTTCACAGTTCAGCCAGGGAAAGAAGACGAAAGTCAGTCTAGGGGCGGCTGGTGGTTGGATTTGGGACCCCTGCACGCTGCGGTGCTGACCCGGCTGACCACGGCAGACGCGTCACAGCTCGTTGCTCAGATTACAAGATACAGGCATAAAAACTTGATCAAATAATGTAAGTACAAACCATTTCCTTCTGTGAACTAAAAGAAGCCAACAGTGAAGCTGTCTCATCTATCTTTTGCAAGATTTCCTTTTCCTTTCCTTTTCTTCTTTCATGCATCCCAGTTGTTCTTTCTTCTTTTTTTGGTTTTTTCTTTTTGAGCAGTTTCTTTGCCTTTCACAATGTCTATTGTAGATTTTGGATCTTATTTACCTTTTCTGTTTCTTACACACATGAGTTTGATTTATTTCACTTCTGAGTGTGGTCTCTAATTACATCCATTTACCTGTAAAAACCTCGACTTTATCTTTTTTTCATAGCTGAGTAGTACTCCATGATAAAAAAAAAAATACCACATCCTTTTTATCCATTCCTTAGTTGATAGATATTTGGCTTGTTTCCAAGACTTAGCTATTACAAATTGTGCTGCATAAACATGAGTGTACATATAATGCTATGATATGATGTTTTTAATTATTAGAAAATGCCCAGAAAGGGGATAGCTGGTTCAAATGAGACTTCTATTTTTAGTTTTTTTAAGGAATCTCCACACTGATTTCCACAATGATAGTATCAGTCTACACCTTCCCCAGCAGTGGAAAAGGGTTCCTTTTTTCCCACTGTGCCATAATTTGTTATTGGTTAATTTTTTTTTTTTTTTTTTTTTTTTTTTTTTTTTTTGGTCTTTTTGAGACAGGGTCTCGCTATGCAGTTCAGGCTGGTCTTGAGCTCACTTTTGTAGCCCAGGCTGGTCTCGAACCTGCACCAATCCTCCTGCCTCAGCCTCCTGAGTGCTGGGATTACAGGCGTGAGCCACCACACCCGGCTTTATTGGTTAATTTTTTGATGATATCCATTCTTTCTGGAGTGAGATGGAATCTCAGGGCTGTTTTTATTTGCATTTCTGAAATGAACAATAATGTTGGAAATTTTTTCATGTATTTGTTTTTCATTTGTATTTCTTCATCTGAGAAGTATGTATTCATTTTGGATGACTATTTTTGGATTCAGTTTTTTAGTTGGGGGGACCTGATGTTTTTCAATTCTTTATATGTCCTAGATAGAGGCCCTTTGTCTGAGGGACAGTCAGCTAAAAAAATTTTTTTTTTTCAGGACCAGGGTTCAAACTCATGACCTTGCACTTGCCAGGCAGGCACTTGTGCCTCAGAGATATCTCTCCTGCCCTTAGTCAGCTAAATTTTTTTCCTATTCTGTGGGTTTTCTTTTTGCTCTGTTAGTGATTTCTTTTGATGTGCAAAAACTTCAATAAAATGAGATCTCAGTTATTCTTTTTTATTGTAATTTTTATTGGAAAACAAATATACAACTTGGAATAGATTTGAGGCAAACTGTGCCTTAGGCAGATTTTTTTTAAGTGGCTAAATAAAGTCTTAGAAGCAAGAAACAATAAAAAAATGTTTCTCATACAAGACCAGCAGTACAAAAAAATAGTGTGCAAGTACCTTGATAATATACCCATTTTGGAACAGTGCAGCTTTTAAGTACATATTATTGACCATCTGTAGCCACGCAGAGTTACAACTCCACCCTTCAACAACAAAATGCTAACAATTCCTAGGAAAACTACTTTGAAAAGGCATAACCCAGATGCTCCCTCATTTGACCAAGTCCATCTAAGTTCAGATGTGCAGAAGGGCTTAAATATATCCAGAGCAAGCCACATGCAACATGTTATTTGATCAATTTTCTAAAATAAGGTTTCAGCACAATGACAGTAGATAAGGGAAGAAAATTTGGAGGACAGTAGGGGGAAACCTTTTACAGATAAGTTACAAACAAAGAAAAGGCAAATAAACAAATTTGTACAAGAAATTTAACACGTTCTGTACAATGTCTTCATTTTGCTGCCATCATCTGTACAAACTCTTCATAGTTTCCTTGGCCATCACCATCCATAGCTGCTTCCCTGGTCATCTCATCAACCTCTTCATCTGTTAACTTTTCTCCAAGGTTTGTCATCACATGGCGAAGCTCTGCTGCACTAATATAACCATTGCTGTCCTTATCAAATACACAGAATGCTTCTCTCATTTCTTCCTCACTGTCTGTGTCTTTCATTTTTCTTGCCATCACTGTCAGAAATTCCGGGAAGTCCACTGTATCACTACCATCTGCATCTACTTCATTAATCATGTCCTGCAACTCTGCTTCTGTGGGAGACCTCATTACGGTTCTCAACTCCTTTGTTTCGTCACCATCCTTGTCAAATAGTGAAAAAGCTTCTTTGCATTCTGCAATCTGCTCCTCAATCTGTTGGTCAGCCATGCTGCAAGCACTACTGGTTTTTGAGATGCGAATGCTGAACCACTCAGCGTGCTCACTCCACTCAGACTCAATCCCAGTTACTCTTTAAAGTACTTCTCATGCAGTTTAGTTTTTATTTATCAACTCTTTGCCTACCCCCACCCACTTTATCTTCAGCAGAGGTAGTGTTTCCATTTTATTGGGCTGCAGTTTAGTGCATGGTGATAAACACGGGTCCTCTTTTAGTCGATAGCATGTGGAAAGCCAGTTTTTCTAGCACCATTTATTAAGGAAACTATCTTTCTTCCAGTGAACATGTTTTGGGCCTTTGTCAAAGATAAGATGACCAAGTATGTTTGTAGTTGTGTCTGTATTTCTTAATCTGTTCCAAGATCCTCAGATCTGCTTTTTTTTTCTGCCAGTACCATGCTGATTTCATCTCAGTAGCTTTGTAGTATAATTTCAAGGCAGAGATTGTGATGCCTCCTGGCTTTGTTGCCCAAGATTGCCTTTACTCTTCTAGGTCTCTTCTTTGCATTCTTCTGTTTCCAAATGAATTATAGGAATCACAGTTGACATCAGAACATATACCACCTCAAAAAGAAACCCATTTCCACTGTTGTCACTCCCCCGTCCTCCCCTGGTCTACACAATTCCCAATCTACCTTCTGCCCATGCAGTTTCACCTGTTCTGGAAATTTCACACAAATGGAATCATATTATGCCTTGAACTTGAAGGGATTTTCTTGAGTCACTATGCCCAGCTGGTATGCTTATTAAGGTTCATGTATCGGGTCAAATGCACCAGTACTTTAACTCTTTGTATGGCCAAATAACATCCAATTATGAGTACCTCATAGTCTGCTTATCCAGTCTGCAGTATTGGACATTTGGGTTGTTTCCATCCATAGACTATTGACATTACAAATGATATTGCTGGGTGGGGCCAGTGAGCTAGCTCAGCGGTCTAAAGTACCTGGTTAGCCAGGTTTAGGCAATCATGGGGACTGAAGTTCTATCCTTGGCATCACATACTGTGCCAGCCCCACCCCTCGGGTGGGCTGAGCCAGCCATAACATAAATAAAGTTTAAAAAAAATTATCCTGCTGTGAGCTTGCATGTACAACTTTTTGTGTTACCATGTATTCACTTCCCTTGGACAGACACCTGGGAGTAGAACTTCTGGGACATATGCTTACTCTTAGGTGTAACATTTTGAGGAGCTGCTGGATCACTTTGCAAAGCTAGTGGTACTAATTCACATTTCTACTAGCAATGCATGCAGGTTTGCACTGCCTACATCTTCTTTTTGTTGTTGTTCAAAAAGCATTACCGGAGATTGAATTCTGGGGCTCATGCATACTAAGCAAGTGCTCCACCCCTAAGCTACATCTCCAGCCCCAAATATTTCTTTTTTTTTTTTTTTTCTTTGTTTTTTTATACAGTCTCTCATTACATTGTCAAAGCTGGCCTCAAACTCCTGGACTCAGGTGATCCTCTTGCCTCTGCCTTCTGCATAGCTTGGATTACAGGTAGGTGCCATGCCCAGCACGGTCATTTCAATTCCATCCTGCCTAATGCATGTAGTGTGGGACAGGGTGAGCATCGCTACCCCAAATATCTGGAATCTGAAATCTAAATATCAAAGTATCTAATTCCCCTGCTACTCAAAGTTTCAGATTTGAGATCACTTTGAATTCTGGATTTGTTAATTAGGGATGCCTAACTAGTAAAGTCCATGTAAATATTCCAAAAATCCAAAAAAGTCTGAAATCTCACTTTTTTAGTTGCAAGCATTTGGATAAAGTATACTCAACCTGTATCTCACTGTGGCTTTGGTTTACATTTCCACAGTGACTAACAAAGTTGAGCAATATCTCATATGTTTATTGATCAGCTTCATATCTTCCTTGAAGAAATATTTTTTAAGAGATAGGCCTAGTTTTAAGTTAGATTGTTAATCTTTTTACCATTGAGTCATGGAGTTTTTATATAACTAGATTCTGGTCCTTCGTCAGATATACAAATTATAAATATTGTTTTCTATGTATCATCTTTTTGCTTTCTGAAACAAGTATCCTCTGAAGCACAAACATTTTAAAGTCTAATTTCTTTTTCGCTGGTGCTTTGGATGTCACAGTTAAGAACCTATTGTTTAATTCAAGTTCACAAAGATTGATGCCTATGTTTTCTTCCAAGAGTTTTATAGCATTAGCTGTTGTATGTAGGTCTTCAATCCATTTTGAATAAGCCGGTTTATGTGTGAGGAGGATCTACCTTTATTCTTGGGCGTATTGACTCTTCAGCACCCTTTGTTCAAAAGATTTCTCTTTCCTCCATTGAACTGTCTTGGCACCCTTGCCAAAATTCACTTGACCATAAATGTGAGGATTTATTTGTAGACTAAGTTCTAATTAATTGATCTATATGTCTATCCTATGCCAGTACTACACTACCTTTATTACTGTAGTAAGTTTCAAAAGAAGGGCCTTCTAATTTTGTTCTTTTTCAAACTTGCTTTGGCTATTTTAAGTCCCTTGGATTTCCATATAAATTTAGGATGAGCTCATCAATTTCTGCAAAGAGGCAGGTGGTATTTTTAATGATAGAGATTGCACTGAATCTGTACACTAGTTTGGGAAATATTAGTTAACAATAATGTTACTAATATTAAGTTTCTTAACCCATGAACATAGGATGTCTGTTACTAAAGTCTTCTATTTCAGAAGATATTTTGTGTGTTTCAAGACATATATTCTGTATTTTTGTTAAAGATTCCTAAGTATTATATTCTTGTGTGTGTGTGTGTGTGTGTGTGTGTGTTTCAAGACATATATTCTGTATTTTTGTTAAAGATTCCTAAGTATTATATTCTTGTGTGTGTGTGTATGGGACTGGGGTTTGAACTCATGACCTTGTACTTGCCAGGCAGGCACTTATGCCACGGAGCTATTTCCCAAGCCCCAGTATTATATTCTTTTTATGCTATTTTATAAATATAATTTTCTTTTTTTGAAGTACTGGGGATTGAACTCAGGACTGTGAACTTGCCATGCAAGTACTTATTCTACTGAGCTATCTCTTAATTTTCTTATTAAGAAAATTTGCTTATTACTACTGCACAATAACATGATTTATTTTTGGATATTGATCCTGTATCCTGAAATCGTGCTGAGCTCTTTTGTTATTTCTAATAGTTTTTCTTTTAATTTCTTTAAAAATGTATTTACTGCCAGGTGTGGTGGCACACACCTATAATCCCAGCACTTGGGAGGCTGTGAGTTCAAGACCAGCCTGGGCTACAAAAGTGAGCGCAAGGCCAGCGTGAACTGCATAGAGACCCTATCTCAAGAAAACAAGGGGGGGAAAAAAGTGTGTTTAGCACAGGGTCTCACTACACAGATCAGACTGATCGTGATCCTCCTGTTTTCAGCTTTCCAAGCACTAGGAATGCAGGAACACGCTACCATGCCCATGCTCAGGCACCACCTCAGCACACCCTGGAGGGCAGGGCTGGCACAGCACTCTGGGGATAGAATCAGGGTCGCTGTGCCTGCCTAAGCAGGCACTCTAGTCCCCTGAGCTATGTGGCTGGACCTGCTCTAATAGTTTGAATAATTAAGATTTTCAGTATACAAGGCCATATGGCATGCACACAGAGCTATTTTTATTTCCTTTCCACTCTAGGATCCTTTTCATTTCCTTACCTCATTTTCTGTTTTAAAAATCACTTATTTACTAGGTTATTTTGTCTTCTGCACACAGCAACAGGGGTAATGTGATTTTCTTATACATAAAAGGAGATGGCATACTACCTGGTGTGTGGATCCAACAGTAGTCTAAGACAAAAACCCCTGTGTCAGTGTCAGAGTGAATGCCAGCAACATTATTGAATTAAAAATTCCTCCAAAGAATCACTTATAATTGCAAATTCAGTACAAAGTGACATTTTGCACATAAAATCAAGCACCAATTTTAACCCAACTTTTGCATTACCTTTTGTTCTAAAGTTGTACATATCCATGTGGTCTCAAGATGGAGGGAGCTGGGCATGGTGGAATATACTTGTACCCCTAGCACTTGGAAGGCCGAGGCAGGAAGACTAAAATTTGAGACCTACCTGGAGTGCAGATTGAGTGTGCGATCACTTGAGACCTTGTCTAAAAACAAGCAACTCTGAACTTCAAGGCACTACAGGGTTGAGCTGAGATCATACAATTTCAGTTCTTAGTAGAGGGGCCCTCCAAACCCCAAAATTGAAATATAGAGGCAAAAACACAAGGCCAAAAAGAACAGCTTTTACAGTCTTCCCAGGAATGCTGGATAAAAAGTTCTTCACTGGGAAGCTGGTCCCTAATGTGTTCTATGTGTTGAGTTCTCAGTGGTAACAACTTTCAGAAATACAGGATTTTGAGAAAGTGGAGCATAAGATCTGCCTGGCCACAACTGCCTGGAGCAGCAGGGAAGGTATGTCCTGCTTACCAACTCTGGAGCAGAAGCTCAGGAACCAATAGCTTGAATCACAATGGGAAGTAACCCACAGTTTAGTGTGGTGGTGCCTGGGCCCCCACCGTGGGGTCAGGAGCAGCCCAAGGAGCTGGCTGAGAAATTCATGCAGTAGAAACCAGCACTGCGGAATTAATCCTGCAGTTCCGAGGCTGTACAGCTCGAGTTAAAGGTCAAACCTTATAATAAACCTTTTGGAAGTTGAGATCACTCAACCCTAGCCTGAAGGCCAGGGGAGAAGTGTTCAGGACCTACTTCACCCCAAAGGAAACTGTGGGCTTCCTGTCAGGTCAGTGCAAAGGCAGGAAGGAACTTCAAGTTCCAAGGCTTCTCACAGTGCAGCAGCCTGCCTTGTAATAGTACGAGAGAAGGAAGTTCCGATAGCCATATGAGGGCTGGCCAGATAGCTCAGTGGACTAAAGTGCCTGCTTAGGCAGAGCGCAGCAGCCAGGGTTCAATCCCCAGCATGCTGTGCCAGCCCTGTCCCTGGGGTGCACTGAGACAGCAACTGAGACTGGACTTGGTGGCACACACCTGTAATCCCAGTGCTTGGAAGGCCGAAAACAGGAGGATCACTGTGAGTCCAATCTGTGTAGTGAAATCCTGTAGACCAGCAGTTCTCAATCTGTGGGTCGTGACCCCAGCGGGGATCTAATGACAAAAACACAGGGGTCCCCTAAAGCCATCAGAAAATGTTATTTATTTGGAATTACAGTTTTGAAGTAGCCACCAAAATTATTTTTTGGTTTGGGGTCACCGCAACATGAGGAACTGTATTGCGGGGTCATGGCCTTAGAAAGGTTTAGAACCACTGCTGTAGACCTTGTACTCGATACATTTAAAAAAGTTTAAAAACCTATTAGAAATAGCAAAGACCTCAGCAAGACCCTATACTAAAGAAAGAAAGAAAGAAAGAAAGAAAGAAAGAAAGAAAGAAAGAAAGAAAGAAAGAAAGAAAGAAAGAAAAGAAAGCAAGCTTAGGCATCCAGCGGGGACTGTGCCAGAATATCCCATTCAAAATAAAAGATAGCATTGGGGATGAAGCTCAGAGTTAGCACAAGCACTGATTGTGGTAGGACCTGGGTTCAGTCCTCAGGACCAAAAAAAGAAAAGGAAACAAAAGAAAAGGTGAAAGATAAATGATGTGTCTCACATACTCTACCACAAAGAAGGAAATAAGCACAGCCCCTGGTGGCCCCTGGATTCTGGAGGCTGTACATTCCATTCCTAGGAATTCTCTGGCAACACAGAAGCTACCAGCTTTGAGTGTGGCCCAGAACAGAAAAAGACTCTACAGGAAGACCACGCAGCTGGCAAATGGCCTGGCATTTGGATGATACAACCCAGCATTCTACGGTGTTGGAAGTGTCAGTGATGGGTAAAGATGCAATATGGACCTCTTTGTAGGCCCCACTGAAAGAATCACAAAGCAGGCCGCCTGGAATTCTGGAACAAAGCCATGCCATCTGCAGCAGGCAATTTGATACCTTTTGAGAGAGCCCCTGGCACATGACTAGGCCCTCATTCAGATGAAATGCTTGACCACCAAGTGACATTATGTCCAAATGGCACACCCTGGGTTCTGTCAGACCTGTCAAGATGAAAATGGTAACCCAGCCAGGTTCACTAATGGATCAGCTTCATATGCAGATGGAAGCCAAAAATGGACAGCGTGCTCGGGGTTTGCCTTGAGAGACAGTGGTGAGGGAAAATCTTCTCAGTGAGCATAGCTGTTAGGGCTACACCTGCTTATGCAAGGAGAACTTTGTGCCCGAGGCTATGTACACATTCCTGGACAGCTGGTTCATCAGAGGCCCAGAAGGAAATAGTCTGACCAAGAGATCTAGGATAGAGGAAAGCGCACAAATAGGAAGGAGTAAGCTCAAAACGTGAAGGTTTTTGTTTCTCCAACACATAGCAGAAAGCAATCTTCCTCAGAAAAGAACCAAACAGCCAAGTGGATGACATGGTTCAGGGACATCCATCATAGGTCATCTTGGAATAGGCACATGTGTGGAACTGGTCACAGTGGCAGGGACAAGAGGCCACACATGGGGCCAACAGCACAGACTCCCACATACCAAAGCTGACCTAGCTACAGATAAACTTTCAATGTCTAATCTGCCAGCAACAAAGACCGACACTGAGGTCTAGAATGACATTATTCCTCATGGAGACCAGGGAGCCACTTGACAAGTCAGTGTCATATGAAGCTTCTTCTAGCCTAGCAGGGCTAGTAGCTCATCCTTGTGGGGAATAAATTTTCCATTTCTCCCACAGATCCTCCTCTAGCACCAATTCCCAGAAACCTGCAAAGCATCTGATCAGCCAATATGGAGAGCTACCCAGCACTGCATGAAGCCAGAGATCCAGCTCACAGTGAAGCAGGTGAGGAAGGGCCCACGACACGAAGAACTACTGCACCATCCAGAAGCTGCCAACCCCTGGGAGCACTGGGATGGCCTGCCAAAGGCACAGCTAGAGAAAGAGCTTTGGGAAACAAATTACAGCCACTGTTGATGAAGGTCTAGGCTGTACAAGGAAGGGCAGACAGCATCCATCACAAGCTCTTTCCCAAGAACTGTTGAGGATCAGAGGGCCAGGGGCCAGGACAACTACAGCAGCCACCAGCTACTTCCCCAGGGACTGCTGGGCTGCATCTAGGCAGTGATAGGCACCATGGGTCCTGCTCACCTGGGACCAGCCCATAGCAGCCTTTCCCCATCAATTGGACTGAAAATTTTCCCAGAGCTCATCTGTTGTACAACATTGTTCCTACCCTGTGTTCCCTCCCCTCTGTCCTCTCACAGGGCCAGGCCTCAAGCCTCTTTGTGCAGACTCTTAGCTGCATGCCTTTAACTTTCACAGGTGTTGTCTGCCTTGGCTTCTGCTTCTCAAAACACAGCAATGAAAAACTAGCTGACAGCCACAGTACATGACTGGTGAGGGACAGAGGACAATCATTTTAAAAGTGGAGGTAGGGTAAGAATGCAGATACAAAAGCAAACAAACAAACAAAAGCACACCCATTTGACCATTTCCCATGACCTCAGTTGGCATTGGGAGAATTAGTACTACTTACTGTTATTTTTACTTTTTTTTTTTGTATTTTGTACAGAGTCTACAGGGTCTCACTGCAGAGTACACTCATAGTGATTGTCCTGTTTTCAGCCTCCCAAGTTCTGGGATCACAGGTGCATGCCACCATGCCGTCTCAATTGCTGTTTTAGCATGTCCCAGGGTTGGCACTGGCCCAGCATGCTGGGGATTGAACCCCGGTCCCTGTGTCTGCCTAAGCAGGTGCTTTAATCCGCTGAGCTATTTGGCTGGCCCAGTACTATTATTTGGAGACTGTTGTATTATGTGGGATAAAGTTGGCTAATCAAAGGACATTCCAGTTTACCAGTCCCTCTGCCTTAGAAAACCATGTTCTCAGGCAACACATTTGTCTCAGGAGCGTGCTCGCTCGCTCGCTCGCTCGCTCTCTCTCAATGAATTTTCTTACTCTCACAACAGAATGTTTCAAAAAAAAAGTCCTCATTGTAGAAAGAGATAAAGACATGCTATATAAAAAGTAAAATAAAAATCCTATGATCTTAAATTTAAACATATGACTATAAAACAATGGGCTTATGCATGTGTTTATGTTTGTATTTAACACATTTTTTGTTTGTTTGTTTGCTTTTGAGACAAGGTCTTGCTATGTACTTCAGGCTGGCCTTGCTTTGAACTCTCAGTGATACTCCTGCCTCAGCCTCTCAAATCCTGGGATTGCAGCCATGTGCCACCATGCCCAACTTAACATAATTTCTAGATTTTACTAATAATGCCTCTAAATATGTATATTAACTTTCTTTTCCTAGATATTTATATAAAACCAAGATGCCATATTTAGATATAAATGCAAGCTTTGCCTACTGAATACATTTAGACAAGACTTACTTGTACCAAGGAGCGTCTCTGGTGCCCAAGCATAGCCTTGCAGGAACATTCCTCATTTAAAGAAATCAGGGCTTTTGGAAGGAATGGTTGATCCATGAGGCTCCCAATGGCCAAAGATAGAACAATAAAAATAATAATACTGGAATGCAATTATCTACAAGTTGGGTGAATAACAGGATGATTAAATATAATCTTTTTCAGGGCTGGGGTTCAAACTCATGACCCTGCACTTGCCAGGCAGGCACTTGTGCCACGGAGCTACCTCCCCAGCCCCATTAAGTGTAATCTTTAACACATTCGCACAAGGGCTGTAATTTGTGTCTCACTACCGGGTGGCTCTGAACCCCAGGTGGTTCGAGTCAGTGGGAACATTACATTTGGCAGCTTCTAAAAACTGATTTTCTTGGGGCCCAGCAGGATGGCTCAGTGGCCTAAAGTGCCTGCTTAGGAAAGCTTAGGCAGCTGTAGAGACCGCGGTTCGATCCCCGGCACTACATGCTAAGCCAGCCATAAAAATAAATTAATAAACAAACAAAAGTTCTGAAGCAAGAAAAAATAAAATAAAAAATTCCTTAAAAAACTTTTCTTACACAAACTCTATAGAGAAATCAACAGTAGAAAAGGAAATGCCTTCTTCAAAACCATTCCATATAGCTGGGCATGGTGGCACATGTCTGTAATCCTGGCACTCAAAAGGCTGAGGCAGGAAGATCACCAAGAGTTTAAGGCTGCTTGAGCAACACAGTGAGTTCAAAGCCACCCTGCACTGCATAGGGAGACCTTGTCTCAAAGACAAAACAAAAACACCTACATTTTATATAATAAACTGAAACAAAATGATAAGACTATAATATTCCCATGTAGCAACCTCCAGTTACCTGCATTTGTTGAATATAGGTTGAAAATTTATGCTGGTAATATAATAAAATGTAGTGACCGTAGTGACCAAACATTTGCTTCTAAACATTATTTGAGCCTGCTACCACACAGAAGGAGCATCAAAGCAATCAAACTTGAGGGTTTTTGTTTTAGTTTTTCAGTACTAGAGCATGAACCCAAGTCCTTTGGCACTGAGCTACATCTGCAGCCCTTTGTTCATTTTTAAAATTTTGAGACAGGGCCCTACTGAACTGCCCAGTCTGGGCTTAATCTTTTGATTCTCCTGCTTCAGCCTCCCAGAGTGCTAGGATTAGAGATGTTTGCCATCACAGCCAACAAAATTGAGGCAAATTAATCTCTGGATCTAGCTGCTGACTTGTAGGAAATGCACAGGATACAGAGGCACCCTGATTTGTGCCACAACCAAGAACTTAGCAAAATGCAAGCTAAGAACTCCACAGATCAAATGCCTGGGCAATAATGGCAACCTTTAGAGCTTTCAGTAATACAAACAACCCACTGTGGCATGAGTGCCACACAGCCATTACTGACCTGTAAAGAAAAGATAGGAGTAGAGCAGACCCTTTAGATCAGCGGTTTTCAACCTGTGGGTCTCGACCCCAGTGAGGGTCGAACAACCAAAACACAGGGGTCACCTAAAGCCATTCTGAATCATAA
>PVJA010030519.1:0-25728 GCA_004027025.1 Myocastor coypus | reverse complement strand
GAAGAAGAAGAAGAAGAAGAAGAAGAAGAAGGAGGAGGGGAAGAAGAAGAAGGGGAAGGGGCAAAGGAAGAGGAGGAAGAAGAGAAGGAGAAGAAGAAAAATTCAATAAGAAGAAGAAGAAAGAAAGAGAAGGAGGAGGAAGAGTGGGAGGAGGAGGGGAAGAGGAAGAGGAGGAAGAGGAGAAGAGGAAGAGGAAGAAGAAAAATTCAGTAATGATCATTATATTGTGTATTGTTATCTCCAAATTAGTTATTCAGGTTACCAGATGTAAGCATGCAAAATTGATCAAAAAAGTTATAACAAATTAAAAAGGGTAAAAAAGTTTAAGTATTAACTGCACCTTTTAATAGATTAGCAGGACTAGATTTTTAAGTTCCTTTTCTCTCTCTGTCTCTGTCTTTGTCTCTGTCTCTCTGTCTCTCTGTCTCTCTGTCTCTCTCTATCTCTGTCTCTCCTTCACTCTCTGTCTGCCTGTCTCTCTCTTTCCACCTCCTCTTTGAGAAATGTTTTTAAAGATGAAATCACCCCATGAAATAGCTTGTGAAAGTAAATGAGAGAACCAGTAGCATCCAAGCGTAAGCACTGGCCTTGGATAGGATCCAGTTACATCTTTTTGTCTGCTGGAACCAAGTCAGCTTATTAGGTTTCTTCTCGAGGCTTTTAGCTCCACAGCCGCAAAATCCAAGGAGATCTGTTCTATTAATGGTCTCTTTCACCATGCCAGTCTAACAGTTTGCATCTCTTAGAAAACAACTTAAAACAATAACTATAAGAAAAAAAAACAATAACTACAAGAGTTTGATGTATTCTTAGAAATATTTTTTTTAAAGTTGCCACAATAAGGAAGTAATCTGAGATGGAAGGTAGACAGAGGCCAAAGGAAAGCTCACAAGCAGGGAACACCAAGGCTTCCCCCTCTTGTCACCTTTGGGGAGACCTTGGGAAGCTCATGAAGTCTCTGGACTTCATGTCTCTTTTATCTATAAAGTGCTGACACTATTAAAGGCATTAATAGTTAGTATTCAACAGAATTCTGACTGAGAACTTCCCAGTGAACGGTTCCTGCAGAGGAGAGAGAAGAGGCTGCCTGGAACTGGCTGTGGGAAAAACGGGAGGCAAAGGACCAGAGCAGAACCAGAGAGCTGCCAGCTTCGGAAGACTGAGTTCTGGCGACATCCACCCTGTGCATTTATGGGCATCTTTCACCCGGAAATCTTTGAAATGACCAACATAAGTGACACCTGCATTTGAAGAAGTCTGTAAGACATAAGCCAGAATACTGAGTGTCATTGCTGGGTTTTCCATTAGGAATGTCCCTTCCTCCCTCCCTCCCTCCCTCTCTCCCTCCCTCCCTCCCTCCCTCCCTCCCTTCCTTCCTTCTGTATTTCCTAAAGGTTGCACCTTACCTGTTGTCTCAGTTACTTTTCTCTTATTGCAGGGACAAAACACCTGACATCCAGCATTAAGGAAGGAAAGGCTTATTTAGCTGACAGTTTGTGGTTTTAGTCCATACTTGGCTGGCTCCAAGGCACATGGCAGAAGACAACAGTTCAGGGCTAGGGAGAGAGCTGGGCAGTCTAAGTGCTTGTCTGGTAAGCTCAAGAACCAGGGTTCGATTTCTGGCAACCCATGCTGTGCCAACCACCAAAACTGGAAATGGTGGTGCACACCTGTAATGCCAGTGCTGGGGAAGCTGAGACAGGAGGATCACTATGAGTGTGAGCTTTGCAGAGAGACCCTGTACTGAACAAATTTAAAAAAAAATTATAAAAAGAGAATGCAACAGTTCGTGGCAGTGGGAGATAGCAAAACAGCAAGAGGCAAAAGGGAGGAGCAGAGGCAGCAGCAGAGGTGGAGAGCAAGCCTTTCTCTGCCCTCTTTTCCTCATACTGCAGCCAGGCTCTCTGCTTGGGCCCTGGGGGTGGGGGTGGGGTATTTGTGGAGGAGGGTAAGCTCCCATAATCCTAGCAGCACTCATACCCACAATCCCAGCATTGGATCATGAGTTAATCACAACCTGTAGAAGTCTGCCCCAAGACTGCATGAGGCTTTGGGGGGACCACTAGACCCAAGCCATAATACGTAGGCATTATTGTGTTGTCTTCACTACGATAACCTCAGTGGATACAGAACTGTTTCTCTATTTTGTTCACTGCTGTGTTCCCAGTGCCTAGACCAGTGCCTGGCACTTAGGAATTGCTGGGTGAATGAATTAAGTAGCACACAGTAAGAAAACATCTTGTAATTGGATGCAAAATAGATTGTATTTTAGAGCAGTCTTTGGACAGAAGTCTCATGGAAGACATTTTTTTAATGTGACACCACAGTACAACCTAGCATGTGTGTAGCAAAGATTTTACAAAATCTTGGTATCACTGGTGCTGCATTTGGCATTTTTAATTCTTCTCTGTTTCCCTTATTGACCCATTACATTTCTTTCAAGACTCACTAACAGGTTAAGATCTGGTGAGCTTGGCCTGGTGGCCTTATAAAGAGACGCATGGAGAGGAGCCTGGTCCCTTTGTATCTAATCTCACAGTAGCTGAACTTAGCAAGGGCAAGAGGAGTGACTTGTGGTCACCTGTGTTCCTGAGTTTTCCTCAGAATACCGTGAGTCATGTGGTGTGTCACTGTACAGGAAGAAGCTGGGGCTCAGCAACAATGGCTTCTCACCACAACTTATATGTGCAAGAGAAATTCTCGATCCCTCTGTGAACCTTGAAGGAGTTTGAGCTGTGTGGTGAGACCCTGTATCCAATTAATTAATTAACGAATTAACTAATGAATTAATTAGATTCCTGTCTACCACCCGATTGATGTGGCCAAACCGCTCTAAACCTTGGTTTCTTTACCTGGAAAATGGAGAGTTGGCCAAGATGCCAGCTGAGCCTGGTGCTAGCACTGAAAACGACATTCTAGGAGTGACTTTTATCACACTCTTGTTGTGTACCAGGCACGGAGCCAAGTGTTTTCCAAGTTTCTTTCTCACTAACCCTGCCAACTTGAGGAGAATGACTGAATTATTAGCCCCATTTAACAGAGGAGGAAATTGAGGTCCACACAGGCTAAATAACTTTCCCCAAATCAGCAAGTGGCAGAGTTGGTTTCTAAGTCAGGTTCTCCCGGATAACAACAGCCATGTTCTGAACAACGGCACCACTTCCTAATGGCGGTGCTTGGACCAGAGGTCCGAGGGGTGGAAATGCTGCCCATCCCGTTTCCCTTCAATCTAGAAATATTCAGTTAAAGATCTAGTATATGATAACAAACGACAAAGTGATACCAGGAGGGTATAGAAAACGCAGAGTCTCCCCCACCCTTCCTCCTCCTCTTCTACTCCTGCTTCTCCTCCTTTATGGCAGAACTGGAAACTGAACTCAAGACCTTTGCATTGAGCTATATCTCCAACTATTTATTTATTTATTTATTTATTTATTTACAAACAGTGTCTCCCCAAGTTGCTAAGTTGCTCAGGCTACACCAAAACTTGGGATCCTCGGACCTCAGGCCCCTGACACCCCAGAGTCAGTGTGTACTACCATGCTCAGCTTGGAAGGACATTTTTAAAATGTAATATCTGGGCATTCTGTTTAATAGATTCAATTTAGTCCTTACAATAACTTTAAAAATTATTTTCTTTTCCACTTCACAGGTCTAGATATAGAGACATTTAGTAACAGTTTTAAGAGAGCAAGCATTTATTGTGGCCTTGGAGCTTTAAGCTCCCTGTAGAGAGACTGACTTCCTTGCCTGCTTTTATTGTCAGTGTTCCAACCCAGCACCCGGTACACGGCAGGAGAGCAATATACTTTCACTAAAGAGTTAACCAACTGTAGGAAAAGATCAGATTGAAACACAGGCCTTCCCAGTCCCAGTTGGATTCATATAATCTATGAAAAAATAATCATTATTTTACCAGTTGCTCTTAACTCTTTACTTAGGGTATAGCAGAAGCATTAGGAATTTTGGCTCCAATGCTTATTTGAAATGGTAGCTACATAATTAGTTACCAGATCCCTGGCTGCATCTATAATTAAAGTAAGTTTGGTACAACATAGTTAGACATATTCCCTGGTTCCCTAAAATGCGTAACATTTCCCCAAAGGAATAGACTAGGAGAAAAACACAGGACTGGAAAATATTTTACCATACTTTAGTATCTTTGCATATGAAAAATTACAGAAGAAAGTATTTTTCAAAAATGAATAAACACAAATTTCCAAAGGCAACACTTTCATAGTTTCTGCACAGTGTTTCTTTGATTCTCTGCAGCACATCTTAGACATAGAACAAATCTGGACCCAGAAGTACGCAATGAAAGATGGTTGCAGTTTCTGTCAGGAGTTGGAGGGAGGTAAGAGTAAAAAGATACGAGAAGCATATTTAGTGAGTGTTCTCAGGTATTCCTGGGACATCTCCTTGTTTAATGCTCTGGACTCATCAAGGCATGGTTCAGGAAAAAAAAAAATAAGTAGAAAAACTTTAAAAACCTTTTTTTCATTCCTCTCTGAACAGTCAACCCAGGCTGCACTTGTCTGAGGCTTCAGTTACCACAGGGTGGTTCCCTGGACCTTTCTAGTTGTAGGCCCATTTCGCCCTTGCTCCACTTTTACTAAGTATTTACTAAATGTCCTCATGGGCTCCATCTCTGCAAGGGACGATGTGGGCTACAGAAGGAAAGAGAACCAGTTTCTGCTTCTGCTGGGCATTGTTGATAATATACTTGAAACTCCAGTGTGAGGCTGAGGTCCCTGGCAGCCAAGTTGGTGACTTACCCATTATCACCTTCTGTCTTTGCCACTTTCGGAGATCCCAGGAATTTTTCTTTCTTGTTACGGTGACCTGCAGAGTGTGGCTCTCTCTTATTTCCTTCTGCACAGGAGGTCGCCACTGAAGCCCTCTGCTACGACTGGCACAGCCCTCACATTACCTGGGCAGCGCGACTAGGAAGGCAGGAGCTTTTCACAAGCGGTCAGCTGCAGGGGCTGCTGGGGTGGCTCAGCGCTGGGCTCCACCCTGCTGCCTCCCGCACCGTCTGCAACCCTCGATGATTTCACTCTGTTCTCATCCAAAATGGTGACTTTTTTTTTTTTTGATGGAAGTGGGGCTGGCTCTCCCAGAGGCCAAATATCTTCTTTACATTCTCCTGTTTCCCTCTATAGTGTTTATCAAGCTCCAGAGCTTCTTTCTAAGTAATAATTTTAGGAAGATGTATACTTAGAATTCACTTTTTTGATGTGTACAGTTCAGTGGCTTTTATATTATTTGTAGAGTAGTACAATTTTCGTAGTGTTGTTATCTAACTTCAGAACATTCTTATCATTCCAGAAGAAATTCCTTGGACCCAGGGTTTTACTATGCAGTTCAGGCTGACCTTAAACTCACTTTGTAGCCCAGACTGGCCTCCCAGCGATCTTCCTGCCTCAGCCTCCCAAGTACTGGAATTACAAGTGTGCACCACCTCACCTGTCAGCAATTCCATTCTTTTTTTTTTTTTTTAGCAATTCCATTCTTAAAAGGAGCCAGCCCCCAATTCCACTACCTCCCAGAAATCACTAGTCTCTTTTTGTTTCTATGAATTTACCTATTCCAGATATTTCATATAAATAGAATAAATGGGAGTTTCCCATAAACACAAAATGTGGTCTGCCTGAATGTGCTTCATCCGTGTTGTGATCCATCTAGTACTTCCCTGCTATCAGGGACTGCTGTCACCCCTGTTATGCCGACAGGCCTTCCTCACTTAGCAGACAGCTGCTTTGTTTCCACCTTTTGGCAGTGCTGCATAATGGTGCCGTGAAGCATTCTGGGTGGGCATAGGTTTTTAGTTCTCTTGGGCTTATGCCTAGGAGCGCCGTGTTATGCTAGCCCAGACCCCAAGGAAGCCTTTCCTTCATTTTACAGGGTTTACTCCTGCTCCTTAAACAAGACGGAATGACCAACCGCAGCGACTCCTTCACCAAGTTTCTGACCCATCGTTTGCTTTTCCAAGTCTCACGCAAGCCCTAGTATATCCTCATTCCTGCCCCTCTGCGTGGCTGTGGCAGGGTGAGGACAGGGGCAAGTCGCGGCAGGGACAGTACTTTAAACAGCAGTTTGCACCCCCGGAGGAATTTATACAGAGCCAGTCTCTCCAGCCCTGGCTTTAACCTTTAAAACAAAGAACAGTTTATATCAAGGAGCTGGTTATTTGAAATACAGTTTCTTTCAGCCTATCGAGGATCTTGGACTTTGACGTCAGGGCGTATGCACAGGCCTCCAAAGAAGGTTATTTTCCACGCCATGGAACACTTTACAACCTGAAATCCTCCATTTCCTGGCTCTTTGCGCCTGTGTCCCTCATTTATAACTGAAGCCTGCCCCCTGCTGGCTAGGAGCCGCTAAAACCCACAATGGCGGTAGATGAAGAGATTCTTTTTAAAATCTCAATTATTTTTTGAGGAGGGTTTTAGAAACTGATGTAATTTATTTAGCTATAGCAACATATAAAAAAATAGAATCTTATGTAAAACAGTCTTCTTGTGTTCTTCAATATTTGTGAGATGTTTCCTTTTTGTATTTAACAGAAGCAAAACTGGACTAGCTTCAGTTTTCTATGAGCTTCTTCCATTTGCAGTAAATAACCTTTGTAGCAAGGCAGTGCCTCCCAAGGCCTTTCCGTTCCTATAGACTTGAGAATCTCTAAAATCTTTTTGTGTGGTCGAAGTGCACAAGGTCTAGTCAAGGTAGGAGGTTACAGCTCTCAGCTGGCTGCTGATTTTTTGACTCACTGTTGAGCAAAAAAAGTCCCAGAGCCTAATCAGCCAGTTATGTGGATGTGTGAGCCTTCTAGGAGCCCTGAAGAGCGCTGGGCATGTGGCCTGCAAATCGACCTGTTTCCTGCTTCCGTCTCCTCCTTCCACACCAGCAACCTGGCAGGGCTAACAGTCCTAGGGGCAGCAGGAAAGGGGGCAGAGGGAGGGGGGGGCGCGACAGTGAGGAGAAAAGGCAGATAGAATATTGGGAGCAAAAAGGGAGAGGGGAGCCAGGGAGGGAGGGCAGACAAGAGGAAGAAAGGCTAGCGAGCAAGTACCCTGGGAACTAAAGCATGGGACCAATTCCCCTCCGGTCTGTTGCTGCATTCCATTGCATAGTTAACTGAGGTTTGCTCTGAGTGGTTCAGAAAGGAAAGGGAATTCCTTGTATATTGAGTACAGGGTTTATGGGGTACACGGTCTACAAGGGTCCACTATGTAGAACGGACTCGTAGGCATGCGCCACCACTCCCAGTCTCAATCACCAGCTCGGCACAGCCCGGGGGGGGGGGCGCGGGCTGGCACAGCCCCCACGGGATCGAACCCTGCTGCTGTGCTCTGCCCTAGCAGGCTCTTTGGTCCACTGAGCTATTTGGCCGGCCCTGGGAATTCCTGGTACTGTTTTCCTTCAGAAACTCTGACAAGAACTCTCTCCCACCTACTTGAGGTTTTAGGAACCACTGAGGCAGAGGTTGAGGCAGGAGAGAGGTGACCTTTTGGTCCTTATGGTGAGCACTTAGCCTAGCCAGAGTGCTGGACCTCTGCCTCCCTAGGGGATGGCTGAGGACAGCCAGAGTGGGGTCACAGCCTAGGGCCCCAGCCAGCCTCCTCAACGACTCAGAGTTCCTACAATAGGAGGGTGGTCAGGCCTGTGGCCTGGGGTCACAACTGCTGGATCCTCCTAGTCCCCTCCTTTGGGCCCCTCTTTCCCCTTCCCAGGTCTTCAGCCCTGGTTTGCCGGTCCAGGTTTTAGCCTCCCTCAGGCCTTTGTAGCTCAGGTCTCATTCACCTTAAGGACAACAGCTCCCACTGCCCCCATATCAACCTGGGGGCGGAGGTATCAGCGCTCTAGTCTTTCCTCCCAGAGACAAAGGCCATTCCTACTAGCCAAATACGCTTGGCATTTTGGGGGACGGGGTTCTCTCCCCCGGCCCACCTGCCTGAAGGCTTTGCACATCACAATTCCTCCTTTTTCACGCAGAACTGGAAAAGACCTAGAGGGAGGGAAGAGAGGAAAAGGAAAGAGAAACAGCTGCAGCAGGATGTCTTGTGGCCCCTCCATCCGGACGGCGACGTGCTCGTCCCACACCCCAAGCCCTGAGGGTCAGCTTAATTCTGTAGTCACATTTAAGGGGACACGACTAAAGAACAAATGAGATCCCTTTTCAGGCTTTTCTGCAGCAGTTTTTAATGTGGCACGTGTTCAATAAGTGATTTTTCAGCTTGGGGGATCTAATTAGCGGAGAGCTCAGGACTGTCCTTCAGGGGCTTTAGGACCTTGACTGACAGGGTTTAAAGGAACCGAAAACTTGTTTTTCTTTTTCTTTTCTTTTTAAGGCGCTGGCGGGGGATGGGGGAAGGTGGAAGCTGAGGAGTTACGTAATCCTGTTCTACTTTGGATCCAGATGGCGAAGTTGTGCACTGTGACCAGCAGGGGGCGCTCAGGCCGTGCGTCAGAATCCCAGCACGCAGGACGCTTGGAGCCAAACTTAAAACAAAGGACATTTGTGGCTGGCTCTGAACGCGGCAAGCTTCAGCTGAGGCGGCCTGATGCTTCTCCCTGGGGACCCGGCTAGCATCTTCCAGGACACTGGTAATAAACTTTCTGGAATCTCACTCGAGAACCAAACGGCTTTGTGTGCACGGCGTCCACCTCTTTCCTCGGTGGCTGCCACAATTTCTTGGCCGGTATCCCATTGTCATCCGGGGCTTCTCTGCCAGGGCTTCGATCTGTGCTTCCTTCTCCGTAGTTTTCTGCACCATCCTTGGCCTATTAATCAATACTAATGAAAACTATGAGGAGATGAAGTCGCCCACAGGCTGAGCTGCAAAGACTGAAAAGCTGGAGCGCAAGCTAACACTGTAAACAAAATCCACAATACACCGCGAAGCAAAAGACAGCCAACTGTGGCCTCGCGGCTGTGCATCCGGCCTCCGTCTCTGTCAGGGTGGTAGGGGGCCGTCACCCCGTCTTCCTGCTCCCCAGTGGTCCCCATCCCCATCCTCCAGGGCTGACTCCTGCCCGGACTGGCTGCAGAAGATTTTTCCAGTCCTGTACAGGCTCTGCGTCCACCATAACAGCTCTCGCTCTGTTAGTGGGGCTCTTTTCCGGCTTTGTTTCGCTTTCCAAACAGGACAGCCCCCGCATTTCTAGAATACCCTGGATCTTGGGAGGGGAAGCTGAGGATCTCAGGAGAGAAAGCGAGAGCCCTGAGGCTGTAGCTTCCTGCGCTTTCTCAGCCCTTTGTCTGACCCCCTCCTCCCAGAGAACCTTTATTCACAGGGATTTTCTCTTGGAGATATTCTTCACTCTCTTTTTGTCCAATCCTTTTCCAAATCATGTCTTTGCTTATTGTGGCACTTATATATCTCTCAACCCTTGGGGAGAATGGGATTTACATTCTCTTTTGGGCTTCTGGGTCTTGGGCAAATGTCAGAGTCAGAGGCCACTGTAGGGACAGAGGACACACAAATTCCAGGGCCCTCAACCTTTTATGCAATAAAAAAAGGATTTGTGTTTTCTTTTAAGACTTAAAAGTGGTTTCTGCTCAAACCTGTGGCTTTTCACTTGGGCCTGCAGATGCTCAAAATATGACTTAAAAAAGAAAGCTTGGCCTTTACTTTTTATCTTTTATTACCTTTAAAACTTCGGAGATAGGTATGTTAATTGTTTAGGAAAAGTTGGAAGCACATTTTCCTAGCCCTAAATGTACCTCTCAACTCCTTTAAGACTCAAGGCACCAAGCTAAGAATAGTTAATTTCCAAGAGTCACAGGGACAGCCACTACCAGCTTAGTCATTTTACTGGGACACAATACCCAATACTCACAGTTTAAAAAAGAAGAGGTTTATTTTGTTTCATGGTTCTGTTCATAACCAGCTGGCTCCAAGGCAGGAAGGCATGGCAGGAGGATGGGACATGGGGGAGGAAGGCAGGAGTCAGGAGCGAGGCTTAGTCCTGGGGCTCACTTCCGGGGGGCCCACCTACTCTGAGTAGGTCCTACCTCCTAAGAGCACCTTTGGCTACAACCTCCTCAGTGCACTAATCAGGGATAATTATAGCACCTTGTGATCCAGTCACCTCCCCAAAATCCCCGCTGTGAAGGCTTGAGGCTTTGGGGGGCACCTAGATGAAAACCACAACACCCAGTTTTACAGCTTCTAATTCCATACCCCTCCCCATTCGGACTGGTGCTTAAAGTCTCTAGCAATCATCTTTAACCTGTGGTTACCTGGATCCCAGGAAAAATAGATCCTCACACCACTCAGTCCGCCACAAGAGATAGTCATTTATTTCCTAGGACCCAGGCCAGCCCTGAAGCCGTGGCGCTCCTCCTGACCTACAAGACCAGAAGCCAAAGTGTGGTCAGCTGGGCCCCAGCACACCATAACCCATCGGGCTGGGTTTCATTCCTTTGTGTGAAGAGCCAAGCCACTGCTCTTGGGCAGAGGTGTTCTACCCCCAGCTGCTCAAGCTGGGGTCCTTTCTGTCTTCTTTCTTATTTTCCAATTACATTTCCATTATCACCAAAGCAAGCACCCATGATAGCAGGGTATCAAAAATCAGGACAACAGAATCAAGAAATAGGACTGAGCCTGTATGGTGACCACAGGTGACTTTGCAGGGAGTCCACAGAGGGCCCTGGGGCAGAGAAGCCCCAGCTCAGTGCCAGACTCAGACACTGCTACTGTGGTAGTCAGGGGGATGAAGCCTCCTGATGTCTACATTTCATGGTCTCTGTCTCCAAATTGGTCCTATTCTGTCTTATGCTCCCATTATTTTCCAGGTCCCAGTTATATGTGCCCAGGGAAGGAAGAGATCAACATCCGACCGGATAGGACACGACAGGCCTCTATTTTGGCACTTCAGCTTTCTTCACATGTGAAGGAAGTGAGCAGCAGTATGATCTGATCGCACCCACCCCTGCTTTGCTCTGTGCTTGGTAGCTGCTATCATTTCTTAGCCCCAAGACCTGACTGGGCCAGGTTTAAGACCAAGGTAAGGTGTAGGGGGCAGACAGGCAACGTGGCACAGGTCAGCATTTAGAGGCACTTTCTGCTCACTGACCCTTGGCAGCCCTTGGCCGTCAGAGAGGCAGAGTGAGACACAAGGCCTTAGGCCCAGGGAGCAAAAGCTTCCCTTGCACAAAGCCATTGCTCCTCTGAAAAGAACTAAAAATGAAACAGCTGCAGACAAACCTGCTGCTGCAAAACGCTAGCATCATTAGATAGACTGCCTCCGCAGTGCCATCTAGAATCTCTGTGAGTTCAAGGGAAAAAAAAAAAGGTTGCAGTATATTCTTTTCTAAATTAAGCTTTGCATTACTTTGGAAACTAACAAAGCATCTTCCCACTGACACTGTTCCCAAATTAAACATTTTATGCTTATACAGCTGTTCAGATGATGGGTTTTTTTTTCCTAGGTAGGGAAGAGATGTGAGTTGCTAGCAGAGTTGGACCCTGTGGGGAGAAGGAAGCTGTGATTAGGTAGTGGATACTATAGAATGTTTGGGCCAAGTGTGGATAGCAAGTGGATAAACTGCATCTAAAATTACTAGGTCTAGATATGAATAGGTTAAGGAGCTCATGATGAGCCTATTTTCAAGTGGAAACTTGGAGGCACGGTTAATCCTGTCTCTAATCAGGGGGAGCCAGAGGAAATGAAGGTAAACTGCCTGGCATCAGATCAAAGGCAGAAGAAGGCTTGCCTAGCATAAGCGAGGCCCTGATTCCATCCCCAGCACTATGAAAAAAAAAAGTCACGATTTGAGAGCAGTCAGCAGTAGAGCAGGTCAGAGACTGCAGGCACTTCCTTCTTCAGCCATTTACTTAAAGAACAGAGCCTTCATACTCGAAAATGCTGCAGATAACATTCAGTATGACCTGAATGTGCTGATTTCCCAGGTTGTGTTCTCAAATGGAAAAGAAAAGCACTCAAGGCCCTTAGCAGCAGCTAGAAAGATAGGCAGATGACAAGCCCCCTGGTGCCCCAGGGCTTCCCGCAGGCCCCCATGTTGTCTCATGAGCTTGCGCCTAGTTATTGGTCTTACAGTGATGTGTGCCATCTTGGCTAATCGCCTTTTAGGAAGCACTTGTTTATGAGAATTTTATCTGAAATATTTGGGTTGGCCCCAAGGACCTTTAGTCTTCGTTCACTAGCTGTTTCCAACTTATCCTTGGGTCTCATATGCAGTCATCAGTTTTGTGGCCTTGATATGACTTGAAATCCAGTCCCAAGCGGGGCATGGCAGTGCACCCCTGTAATCCCAGCACTTGGTGGCTGAGGCAGGAGGATCAAGTTCAAGACCAGCCTGGGCTACAAAATTAAGATCAAGGCCAGCCTGAACTGCATAGTGAGACCCTGTCTCAAAAAGAGAGAGAAAGAAAGAAAGAAAGAAAGAAAGAAAGAAAGAAAGAAAGAAAGAAAGAAAGAAAGAAATCCAGTCCCGTTGGTTCCCATTTCCACAGGAGTGGGCTGGTGGTGAGGAACAGAAATGGAGCAGGATCAGAGTGAGGAGGAGGATTACTCAGTGTTTGTTTTAGTCGGAAAGTATTTTCTACAAAACTAAGGGAGCAAGAGGCCCTGCCCACCACAAAGGAACCCCTGAGGCAGAGAACCGCACAGGACACTCCAGGGCTGTCTCCCCTCACAGCCCGAGGCACAGCCCTGGAAACAATGGTGTCTGGTCTTGGCACTGTGTAGTTTATCTGTGTGTTGCTGAACCATTTTCCACACTCAATTGCATAGTCAGAAAGTAAAAAAAAAAAAAAAAAAAATGTTAGATTAGCTATAAACCCTGCATATCATTTTGTATGGGTTTTGTGTTTCAGTTCTACATATTAATGAGACTTTTCACCTGCGTGGTGTTCTGTATGTTATAAAACACTTTCACAGCCACCCTGAGGGATGAGTGGGGCAGAAATTATTTTCTATTTCAGAGATTAAGTCTTAGCATCAGGGAAGTTAAACAAATTTTTTCCAGTACTGGGGGATTGAACTTTGGACCTTTGTACTGAACTGTAGCCCCAACTCTTTAATTTTTCTTCTCTTTTTAAATTATGAAGTAGGTTTTTACTAAGTCACAAAATTGCCCAGGGTAGGCTCAAACTTGCAGTCCTCTTCCCTCAGCCTCCCAGCATGCAGAGAATATAGGTCTATGCAACCAGCCAAGAGGAGGTTAAGGAATTTATTATCACACAGAAAAAAGTAGAAATCTAAGACTTTGGGCCGGGTCATTCAACTTGAAAGCTTTGTCTTTTGGGGAAATAGGAATCCATTCTGCTTTTGAAGTCAGAAAATTATAGATCTTCCCAGAAAAATTAACTTGTGGCTTTTAGCTTCTTAAGCTTAATACAGATGCCCTCACACCTGCTGCCCTCATGAATGCTTGTAAATAGGCATGCCTCTTGCTTCCCTGAGCAGACTGTAGATTCCGTGGAGATCTGGGCCATGTGTTTTTTCCTCTGTCCGGCCAGTATCACAGAGCTAAGCATCTGGCTGTTATTATCAAAGAGAGAGAAGAGAAAGCTGCCATGTGAACACAGCTAGGTGAGACAGATGTCTCGTTCCACATTTGACACTTGTTCTATAGCTGGTGTCCTGGCACATGCCCCAGGCATTCTGTGCCTAGAACATAGCACCATTGCCATGGTGGTGGCAGGAGCAGCTGCAGTATTCTCCTCCTTGGCGTGACTGCCCAGGAACAAGATAGACTCACAGACATGAGGCCATAGCCTGGCAGATCTAGGCCTTAGGCACCTGACTAAGTAAGTCAGTAGGCAGCTGGGCTCACTGCCTTGGCTTAGGGAACAGAAAAGAATTGGTAGAGGGGCTACTGTGGGTTTTAGCTGGAAGGAAAGGTGGTGCTGGAGGAGAGATCAGCCAGGAGTTATCTGAATGAGGCTTCCAGGGGCATCTGAGGGACCATCTGACAGTGGAAGGCGGGGGCAGGCCAGTGGAATGCAACAATAAGCCCAAGCCCAAGGCCCACATGGATTCTCTGGCCACTTGCACATGCTTGGCATCTGTGCAATCTTACTTCATCTCCCTGACCTCTGCCGTCACCAACAACAGTGACATCAATCCTTTCATGAAGGACAGGAAAGAGGGAACACTCATCAATTATCTAGAGGCAAGGACTATTGACCCAGTAAATAGAGATGGCCCTACTTTAAGTCCTTTGACTATTACTACCCTTGCCTTCTTTCATTATCCAGTTTCCAAGTCCTGACTTTCACAAGTGGGGTAGAAAAGGAAGAGGATTCCAAAGACTGTGATAAGCAGGTCACTCCCAACAAAATGAGACAATCCCAAGCCCTTGGGACAGGCTCAGTTGTGTTCCATCAGCCCAACATCTGACCGGTCTCCACCAGGCAGAAGAACCTGAATTCCAACAGAAGAAGGTCATTGTCCCCCATCCTGTCTCCATACCAGTGATCATGAGAAAGAACGTAGGGTGACAGAATATTGGAGTCAGAACAGGCCTGAGAAATTACATATTGACCCAACACCCTTCCTGCTTAAATGAGGGGAACTGTGTGACTATGACTGGAGTCCAGAGCTACACAGGACTTTACTAAAAATTTTGAACTAGAAGACTTAGGTGACAAAGGTTTCCAGCCCAGGGCAAATCTGAGCACCCAGGGTAGAAAAGTTAGAATTATCAATACTTCTTTGTGGAAGCAGCTGCTGTCCGGCTCACTCTGTGTGTCACAGTCCTCCAAGGAGACTCTGCCCCAGCCTGCCTAACCCGCTTAAATTGCTGTTCTGAGAGTCCTTCTAGCTGCCACTTGCCAGACATTTACAAATGTTCCACAAGTAAAAAATAAGGACTGTGACTCTTCTATGCCCCTTTGAGCTCACTGCTTCCAAAAGGACCCTAGAAACTTACATATAACCTGTGAATCAAATCAGTTCAAATAAACAGATATTTATAGAGCTTCTGTAGGAAAGACAGTGCACCAGATACTGATCTCTGGGAGAAGACAAACTGAGGCCAGGGATGGCAGAGCACACCTATAATCCAAGTGCTTTTAGGGACTGAGCAGGAAGATTGAAAGTTCAAACCCAGACTAGACCACTTAGTCAGATCCGGTCTCAAAAGGCCTTTAAAATAAAAATTTAAAAATCAAAGGAACTGAAGATGTAGCTTAATGTGAAGATCCTACATTTATTCTTTAAGCTTTAGAGAAAGAAACAGAGAGAGAGAGAGAGAGAGAGAGAGAGAGAGAAGCTCTGCCTTTCAAAAATTCACAGACCAGTAAAGGGAAGGAAATAGGCAAACTTGTATTCAAAGTTACAATCACAAGGCAGCCATATAAGTAGCTCCACTGCACAATTAATGGCTATTTTGGAGCTGGAAATACCGCTCAGTGGCACATCGCCTACCTGGCAAGCACAGATCATGAGTTCAATTTCTGATATCAAACAGAAAAAAGCTATTTGCAAAATCACTAGACTAAATCATAAGAATTAGTCATACACAGAAAAGAACTATGAATTAAAAAATTGAGAGAAGTTGATAAAATAAGAAGAATTTGGTAGAATTTTAAATGATAGAACTTAGAAGAATGAATAAAAAGAAAGAACAGTCCAGAAATTGGCAACTGAAAACATGTATAAAGGTAGAAAAAGTCAAGATTGCTCTGGGTAGTAGTAATAATCACAGCAGCTATGGTTATCAACACCTAATGTTTATTAATTTTCCTAATTCACATGCAATTTAAATTATTACCATTATTTATTCCATTTTTACATTTGGGGAAGCTGAGGCATACAGCAGTGTAAGCAATGTAGCCAAGAACGCAGCTTACAGTTACTGAGCTTCCCCAGTTACTGACTTGAGTGCCTGGCCAATGCTTTACACAGCTTCTTTCAACTTGACCTGAGATGTAGAATTGTTAGAAAGACTTGCTGGGGCAAATCACAGAGAGTATCAAACTCTGTACAGTATTCATAACCTCTGTTGGGCTTTTTTTTTTTTTTTTTTTTTTTTAGGCAAGGTCTCACTGTGCAGTTCAGGCTGCCCTTGAGCTCACTTTTATAGCCCAGGCTGGTCTCGAACTCACACTTATCCTCCTGCCTCAGCCTCCCAAGTGCTGGGATTACAATCATGCACCACCACACCTGGCCTTGGGCTTGATTTTGTGGGTAGCAGGGAACATCAAAGAATGCACACAGGGGAGTGGATCTGAATGAAGTTGAAACACACGGGAAGAAAATCCCAAGGATGCACTCATGTAGAAAAAGGTTTAGAGAAATGTATCAGTGCCAAGGAATCACAGCCTGTGTCTGTGGCACTGAGAGATTAACCAAGAGGTAAGGAGTCCTCAGCTCCATGGGTAGGGACAGAGCCAGGCTGGTTCCAGAAGATGGGAGAGCAGAGGATGGCTCAGGCCTCGAGTGGGCAAATCTGCAATATCTTAAGCATGACTGAATCAAGAAAAAAAGTCAGCTTATCACCTCCATTGTTCTATAATTGTGAATAATTTATTCTTTATTCCTTTCCCTCTTTTCATATGCTAAAATGGAAACATCCTTTTTTCACTACTGAACACCTTCTTTCTCTTTAAGCCTCCATTTGCTAACACTGTGCACTCCATGCAGGGCATATAAAGCCGAACTGTTCTTCCTTGGAGCCTCCACCATGTGTGACCTTCCACCATAATGAACGTGGGCAAATGCAGTAATGGAACCTCTGCAAATGCTGTAATTGAAACAAGAACAAATTTCCAGGAACACCATGCACAAAGGAGCCTGACTGACCCACAGAGGAAAAGAGCAAGTAATCTGAATCCCAAACATAGATGAGATAGTTGTCTTGGATGGGGCGCTGGGAACAGAACAGAGGAGATACACCGTCATCCTGTCCAGATGGTCCTCAGGGAATATCAGGTTGTGTGAGCCCTGCTTGGCTCTGAGTCACAAAGAACGGATTGTAGGGCTGAACTCCATCTGGGCTCCAAGAAAAATTATGTACTTAGCCTTGTAAATTGTGGTAGTCAGTATAAACATTGCCTGAATTTATGGCCACACCTTGCTGACCCCACTTTTGGAAATGGACTGCAAATGTGAATTCCAAGCAGCTGTTTTGTGTCCACCCAGAGGAAGCCAATAGATAAATGGACCTGGGGTGGAGTGAGGAATGCTTGCTAAATGGTCTTTGAATCTCATTCTCTTTTTTTGTGTGAATAATGAGTTGATTCATTTGTGTTAAAATGAGAGCCAAAGAAAGTCTATCAGAAACTGGAAAGTCATGGCATAGACATCTCCTCTTCAACAAATGCTTTGCACTGGTAAATTCGGGCTGTTGGTTTTGCAGCCTCTGCTCTCTGCTTTCTTCTTGGCCATTGCCACTGGAGAAGACTGGACTTCATGAGTCATTTGTGACACATTCCCGAACTCGTGTTCTGGGAACCCAATGAATACCTCTAGGTTCCTGTGTGGCCCTTAATTCTTCCATTTTAGCCAGATCTGGGATCTCAGGCCTAAAGAGAAAGACCTAGTATGTTGTTAACTTTCTGTCACCAGGATAAAATAACTGAGCTTATCAACTTATAATGAAGGCAAATTTCTTTTGGCTCATGGCTTTAGAGGTTTCAATTTGTGGTTTCTTAGCCCTGTTCCTTTGGATTGTAGCAGCAGAGTGTACCATGGCAGGAACACATGGTAGAAGAGGCCTGCTCACCTCATGGAGGACAGGAAGCAGAGAAAGGGGACAAAGTCACAATATCTCCTCCAATGGTGCATCTACCACTGACCCAACTTCCTTCAGCTAAGGCCTAGCCCCCTCCCCGTAGCACCTCAGGCTGGTGACATGTAGCTTTTGGGAAACATTCAAGATCCAAACTATAGTTCCTAGGCATCCATTTACCCCACATTCACAGGCACTGCCAAGTTATGATTCTTTGAGCTGTTCTTCCTAGTGTGGCTCTCCCCATAGATGGTAGTGAGTTTCTGAGGTGAACTCTTGCTCTGGTTTTCCCTCTTAAGTTGTGACCTATTGTCCCATTGGAACTCTGCATCTCCCTCTGGACTAGACACTTGACTCAACTCATTGTGGCAGGTCCCTTCCTCCTACTAGCTGGATTCCTCTGTCATGCTGGCCATAGAATCATTGTGCTCTAGGGCAGGACAAGTTATCCTCATCCTGATTCCTGTTCACCTAATCCAGTGCATCCCACGAGCAGTGGCACCATCCTCTAGGTGAAGTGACATTTTGGATGTCATAATTACTGGGAGCAACACCAGGGAATTTATAAGAAGGGAACCAAGGATGCTAGTTGCCTGGTCATGCATAGCACCAGCACCACAATCAAGAAATGTCATGTGTCCTGTCAAAAGTCACACTGGACATGTCTGTGATAACTCTGATCATAATTAGAGTGAGGAGCTCAGTCATATTTCACTTTGGATTCCCAAGTTATTTCTTCAAAATTCTAATATATTCTGAATTTTTCAGTAAATTTCTTCTAAGCAATTTTAAAGTAAGAGAAGAATTGTGCTTTGTTTTGCCCAGAGCTCTATTGGCAGTAGTCACAATGCCAGTAAAGTATTTCACCCACGGTAGCATTACTTTTGGTATTTCCAGGGGCAACACACCTGTCTGTCTGCACTGGTCTTGGTCATATTAGCTCTGCTCCCAAAGCTATTGCATTGTTATGCCCTCTAGCTAATGAACTCCAAGCAATAACATACTCTACTGCATATTATTTTAGTATAAATTATTCCTCTTTATCAGTATTTTTATACTTGTTACTACATTAAATTTTAAGATATGTGTATTATTATTTGTGAGTTTATTTTCAGATCAGTGAAAGAGATGCAATAAAACTTTCATTTGAAAATAACCCACAGGCTAGGAGTATAGCTCAGTGGTAGAGCACTTGCTTCATGTGTAAAGTGCCTGAGTTTAATCCTTAACACCTGAAGAAAAATAAATATATACATAAATAAAAGCATGTCACTGGATACTGTGGTGCCATCTATTAAAGCCAGACGGAAACTGATGGCAGGGTCATCAGTGTGCCCTGGGAGGCGGTTGTGCTGCCTGTCCAGAGGTTCCATGGGCAGTGTCTGCTTGAGGCGGTTCAGAGAAGCCCTACAAGGGAAGGAACAAGCGGATATGAATGCTATGCAGGATACTGTGAGTGCTGGGGACAGCCTAGCAGAGGTCCTTCTGTCCTACAGCAGAGGTGACTTCTCCACAAACACAGGGCACCAAGGGCAGGGTCTGTCCTTGGCATAGCACTTAGGCAGGCACTGCCAGTTAGGATTCTTTGAGCTGTCATTTCTGTACGCAAGCTAACCACCTCTGCTGACCAGCCCTTCTATCTCCACCTCCACCTACTTTCACACAGCCTTCTGCTAGGCAATATACAATACAACTAATTAAGTTTCTTCTACTAAATGACATTCCCATTTGACCTAGCTTCCTCTGATTATGCCCAAATCACCAGCACTGATTTCTGTCTCATGAGGTCTGCCCAGTTCAGTCGCTTGAGAGTAAGCAGCTAATCATATCCAATGTGTATGGATCTTACTGGTTCAGCTCAGAAGGCGACCTTATGGCCCTGATGTCCAGGTTTACAGAGAGGGAGGCTTCCTATTCCTCCTTCTATATCCTGCCAAAACCGATGCCAGGAAGAAAGCTGGGACAGACCCAGCATCCCGTACTGCTCAACACCAACCTTTACTTTCTTGATTCTGGTTTCAATTTGGTAAAGCAGAGTCCTGCTTCACTCCAGT
Source organism: Myocastor coypus (assembly GCA_004027025.1). Classification (NCBI taxonomy): domain Eukaryota; kingdom Metazoa; phylum Chordata; class Mammalia; order Rodentia; family Myocastoridae; genus Myocastor; species Myocastor coypus. The sequence continues at coordinate 5,967 of PVJA010030519.1, read as the reverse complement.
CTACTGCTGCCTTCTTTGTACACGCCCTAGGAGGTAAGGGCCTAACATAGATAAAGTTGGAGACCACCCAAACGATGGCAATAACTCATCACAATTCAGAAGGGATAATGCTGGCCTCAGGGAATTATCATCTTTAATATACAGGGGCTTCTGCTTGTAAAAACTGGTTAGAGTTGGAATGATGTGTTTGTTACTTAAATAATCTAGTTAACTAAGAATTACTATATTCAATATAGATGGGTAATTCTTAAAGAATTATTAATGAAACATGGTTAACCTGAAACCTATGTTATGTATCATCTAGTTGCATCTTGGTGATCCAGAAAGGAAGCAAGACTGCCTTCGGCATACTTTATAGTTAAATAAAGGACTAAACTAATGTTTCCTCAAGTTGTTCATCTCATTTACCCAAGTGTCATCTACCCTTATGATTGTCTTCTCTGGTTTTTGACTTCCCAGAGTTGAAGATTGCACTAATCTTCCTACAGTAGCAAGAACTTGTGTCATTTTGATCTCCTGTACCTTCAGCACTCCTGTACTTTCCGCCACTCCTGTATCACCCTCATAAAGTTTACTGGTTAAATATAAAGAAGCTTCCCCTACCAAAGCCACAATTTACGTGAGCACGCTTCTATAAGGCTTGGATTTAAGGTCATTTTTCATTCTTCCTCATTTGACAAAGAAAGAATAAACATTGCAAAGTTCATAATTCTGTCTAATAATTTTAAAATATTATATACATATCAAAGTTAAATTTAACTGTAATAATTACTTTAAATTGAGCTTCATTTATTCTTTCCCTTAATCATTCATTGCATTAACCTAAGTATTGGTGATGTGGCAGACACTGTATTAGGTATTAAGGAGGCTGAAATAGCCGTGGTCCCGGTTCTCATGTAGTTCATAATTTAAAGAGGGCAAGGCACTTGCGTGAAAATACAACTGCAACTCAGGACAGGGCCCTGCTAGAGAAGTGGTGACACAAAAGAACTAAGCAGTTGACAACACTTAAAGAAAGGTCACAGCATGAAGATGCTTATGCTGAGTATTTTAGGGGGTAGCAGACACAGTGGAGAGAAACATTTCAGGAAAATGGACGCTACTGAAGCTTTAAGGAACTGGAATAAGTTTGGTGGGACTGATATCCTGTGGGAGGTGGGAAAGGAAGAGTTCTAAATGGCCTTAAATGGTTAAGAGTTTGGACTTTTGCAGTGGGCAGTGTAGAGAGGCTGATGAGTAATGAATGGGAAGATGGAAAATCATGCCCAAGGGCCTTGCGACCTAGGGCAGAGTGGGGGTTGGTAGGATTGGTGCAAGTTCCAGAGATCAAAGGCCAGAGAACATGAAGTTCTGATATCCAAAGGCAGGAAAGAAGGGTGCTCCAGATCTAGCAGAAAGAGAGACTTTGCCTCTTGGTTCTGTCTGAGTCCTCACCTACTGGATAATGCCTGCTCACATTGAGGGTGTCTTGTACTTAGCTAAGATGTGCATTTTCAACTATGAGATGAGTTATGCTCTAACTCTGCAATAAATCATTCAGTGTTTTCACTGCATCCATAGATTCTGATTAGTGCTTTAATTTTTGTTCAGTTACAGATATTTTCTCATTTGTTTTGCTTTTAATAGCCAAGTGATTTTTGCAGAATATTTTTAAAAGTCTCTCATACTTCCCATGTGGTTGCCATTTTGTTCTCTTCTCCTCTCCTGCAGTCCCTGTTGCCATCATTGGTACCGATTCTGCCACGCTACCATGTGATTTCTAAGGGGCCAAGTATGAAAAAAGTGGAGAAAAAAAAGAAAATGGGGTTTTCTTTCATTTTCTCTGAGCATTTGGAGCCCTCCCCTGCCATTAGAACCACAGTTAGAGGGCTTCTCCCAGCCACATTCTAGTTTCTGACAGTCTGGAGTTGTGTTTAAACATACTAAAGAGAAAACCCAAATTTGTCGCATGTCTTATGGCACTTCAAGCTCTGGTCTTCCCTATCAACAGCCACCATTTAAAAAAAAAATTATATTTATTTATTTATTTATTAGAATGTTTTATTTTTTATTATTATTATTTTTTCTTGTTTCAGAACTTTTTGTTTATTTTCATGGCCGGCTCAGCCTGCCCTGATGGAAGGGCTGGCGCAGCATGTGGTGCCAGGGATTGTACCGCGGTCCCTGCAGCCACCCCCTAAGCAAGAGCTTTAGACCACTGAGCCATCCCGCCGGGCCCCTCAACAGCCACCATTTAATTTTCAGTGTCTCTAGATAGCTTCACTCAGTGTTAAGTGTTCACTTCATTTTTCCCCCAGTAGGAAGCTGCTATCTTTATGCTTCCATGTATCTTCCCTGCCCTCTGCCTTCCATACCAAGAACTCTTTCTTCTCTGCCATGCTGCCTTTCCTTGGAGCTAGTTGACTGTGGACTGAAAGCACTAGGAGCAGTTAGCCAAGAGAAACCTTTCTGCTTTAGATTGTGATTGTTGGGTATTGTTTTAACCAAGAGAAAATAACTAAGACACAGTCCAAAAAACCAAAACAAAACAAACAAACAAAAAAACAAAACAAAACAAAAAAAAAACAACATATGAAGAATTAGGGCATGGCAAAAGACAGTTATAAAATAGCAATATCGAGGTGACCAACCTGTAGGAATTAGCTGATAAAGACTCTAAAGCAGTGATTGTGATGGTACAGGAAGTAAGGACAGCACTCAGTAAAGAATTCAAGCATATAAATATGAAACAAGTGGAAATTTTAGAACTACAAAACACAAAATGGAAAAAAGACCCCACTTTCTAAATAGGCTCACAGAAGCCTATAGGTATCAGATAAAAGAATAAATGGAGTTGAAGCCAGAACTAAAGTGAACAACAGAAAGTTCTTCTTTAATGAATGAAGCTTTCAGAGACCTAGAGGATGATATAAAATGGTTTAGAATTAATGTTATGCAAAGCAAAAGAATAAAGTACAAAAATTTGAAAAAATAATAGTTAACATTTCCAAATTTTATAGAAGATATAAATCTACAGACTGGGGAGTAGCAAAACTCTCCAGGAGAGACTCAAGGAAATGCAGGCCCAGATACTTTGCAAGCAAATTTGAAAACCAAAAATACAGAAAAAACATTTGAAGGCAACCCTAAAAAGCAAAACAAAAACCCCAACATTATTTAAAAATGCTGGCTTTCTCATCAGAGACTACACAACACAAAAAGAAGTGAAACATTTTTAAAGTGCAGAAGGAAAAATAATAAAACCAAAATTTTATATCCAAAAAATCTTTCATGAAGGAAGATAAAAGTAAGACATTTTCAGATAAAGGGAAACTATGAGCCAGTGAACTAGCTCAAATAGTGTTGAAGGAAGTCTCTCGGACAGAAAGAATTCAGTTCTGGAAGGAAAACTTGAGACACCAGAGATGAGGAGAGAACAACATAATGGCAAACATATAGGAAATATGACAGACTTTTAAAAAACATTTTACTGTTAAAAGCAAAACAAATGAAAAAATATCTATGACTAAAGAAAAATTAAAACACAACTTATCAAAACTTATGGATGCAAAGGGCTTGCCAGCTAGCTCAGCAGGCTAAAGCACCTGCTTAGGCAGAGTGCAGCCACTGGGTTCAATCCCTGGCGTGCCGAGCCAACCCTGTCGCTGAGGCGCACTACAACAGAGATTGAGACTAGGTGTGGTGGTGCACCCCTGTAATCCCAGCACTTGGAAAGCTGAGAACAGGAGAATCTCTACAAGTCTGATCTATGTAGTGAGACCGCATAGACCCAGTAGACCCTGTACCAAATGCAAAAACAAAAACAAAACAAAAAATAAAAATAAAACCTTATGGATGCAATAAAAACACTACTTGCAGAAAGGTTTATAGCACCGAATGCTCATCTTAGCTGAGAAAAGTTCTCAAATCAATAACCTAAATTCCTGCCTTAAGAAACTAAAACATGATTAAAATAAACCAAAATTAACAACTAGAGAATTAATAAAATTAGAAAGAGAAAACAGATGAAGGGGGATCAATAAAATCAAAAGCTCAGTAAAACTGTTAAATCTTTAGGTAGACTGATAGATGGGAGAGAAGCTACCACTACCAAAAATAAGAGTGATTTTAAAAAGAGACCTTACACATTAAAAGGATGATGGTGGGACACCATGCCCAACCTTACATGGAAAAATTCAACAACTTAAATGAGATACACTGACTTCTCAGAAATGACAAATTATGGAACTCACCAAAGATAAAATAGATAACCTCCATGGGACTCTGGCTATACAAGAAATTAACTTCATAATTTAAAATCTTTCAAGATACAGGCCCAGATGATTTCATAAATGGGTCTGACTAATGTTGAAAGAAATGATGACATCCTTTCTATAAGTCTCTTCCAGAAAATAGAAGAGAAGGAAACACTTCTCAACTTTCCAAGGCAGCATAGTCTTGATACCAAAACAAGACAAGATATCCTTCAAAATAAAGCCCAAGCCCAATATATTTCATAAACATGAAAAATCCCAACCAAGTGTTAGCATATCAAGTCAAACTATATGTAATAACAAAATAAACTACAAGGAAAGTTAATCCTGGTAATCTAATGTTGGTTCAATATTTAAAAATCCCTTAATATAATCTAACATAATCCTATCAAAAGATAGCATTAAGAAAATCAAAAGGCAAACAAACTACAGAAGAAAGAAAATATTTTGAAAGCAAAACTTTATTCATGACAAAGAACTTGTACTCAGAAACCTGAAAGAACTGTCAAGACTTGACAAAGATAAACTGGACACGATATTTCAGCAGACATTTTGTGTGTATTAGTGCCTACAAACACATGCAAATTTGCCTTAAATCTGTCATCATTAAAGAAATGCAAATAGGAACTACAATTTACTCTCTAGTGGCTGAAATTGAAAAGATGGGCAATGCTATGTCTCAGTTAATGTGGGCAACAGGACCCTTATACACTGCAAGTAGGTATGCAAAATAGTATAATTTAGGAATCAATTTGACAGTTTTTCCACATCAAACATACACTCACTCCTCCTAAGTGTTTGTCCAAGGAAAATAAAAACTAATCTACACAAATTTTTTATGTAAGTATTCATGGCATACACACACATTCTTAAGAGTCAAAAATTGTAACAATGTAAATGTCCACACTACCAGTAATCAAAATACAGCAGCAGTAGATCCACAATAGAATATTGTTCAACAATAAAGAGACATGAATTACTGATAGACACAGTACTATGGAGGCATCTCAGAAACATCGCACTAAATGAAAGTCACTAAAGGCAATTATATTTGTCAATTTTTCCAGCTTAAAAGAGGAAGGGTTTATTTTTGTGCCTGGTTTTACAGTAGAGTTTTCAATCCATGTTTGGCCAAAGCATCATGGTGGAGGTTGTGACAGAGAAGAGTTGCTTGGTTGTTGTCAGCAGGGAAGTGGAGGAATGAGACAGTGGCAGGGCTGAAGGGGCCAAGACCAGACAGATGGGACAGTGCCCAAGGTCACACTTCCACAGCCCTGGCAGACATACCCAGACATGTGTCTCAGCATTCCCCTAGCTGGTTTACAAGTCAGTAGGTCACAGTGGCATGCCTTCATTAGCCTTGGTTATAATCAATTGTAAAAGAAGTTCAAGTTCTCTAGGCCAAGAATGGGCTACAAGTGTAAGAGCTTGAAAGAAGAACTAAAAATGGAAAGGCATAACACAGCTAACTGGAAATTAGGAACTTAAGGATTAAACAACAAAGACACAGCAGAAAAGTTAGGAAACATCACAGGGGAAAAACCATGCACTTATTTGTATACAGAGGATGAATTTGACACTGGTCCTAAGAATCTCTAACAGGTTTTTTATACTGAGGATAGCAATATGTAATATTAAAATCATGCTTGGAATGCCTGTCATTCTGGTCTTTTAGATGTGTGCTACTTCTAATGTCATTTCAATTATTGCTATA
>PVJA010030518.1:0-25669 GCA_004027025.1 Myocastor coypus | reverse complement strand
GTGATTTCTTGATCTTCCCCACAGTCTAAATGACCATGAAAGACATTTTGAATGGATCTAGGGTACTGAAGCAGCCATGACAGTGCAGCTAGAGACATTTGTAAAAGGCATTTCCAGAACTGCTTCAGAAAGTTGCAAATGTGAGGAGATAAGTGTGCTGAAGGGAGGGGTAATGTTTTTAAGGGAATCAGTGGCAATGGGCCTTACTGTAATGCATTTTTTTTTTTTTTTTTTTTTGTATTCTATTACAGGGTCTACAGGGTCTCACTACATAGATTGAATCTGTAGTGATCTGCCTGTGTTCAACCTCCCACAAGCTGGGATTATAGGCCTGCACCACTATGCCCAGTCATCATCTCAGCATGCCCCAGGGGTGGGGCTGGCACTGGCAGGCCAAGGACTGAACCCCAGTCTCCTGCATCTGCCTAAGCAGATGCTTTAATCCACTGAGCTATTTGACCGGCTCTGTAATGCATTTATTCATGTAAACATTCACTTATTATTATTATTATTTTTTTACCAGACCTTTTATCCCACCATCATATTTGTAAATCACAATCTTCTTGAGCCATGCCCATTTATGGGGGAGCAGGGGTGGAAACCCTTCAAGTGTAGTGATTGTAATGCTTAAGGGTTGAACCTCGGGCACATGTCACTCTTTTTTTTTCTCCCCAAATCCATAAAGATCTTTTATTGTCTCATTAAAATATCACAGATTGGCTTTACAGTCCAGAAGCTTGTTTCTGCAGCTGGATTTGCTCTTGGATCTTATTCATCTGGCTGCTGAACTGTTCCTTTTTAGGAAACATAGAAACCATCCAAACATTTTGTGATGTGCTTGTTTTTCACGTTTGCGGCTTGCTGAATCTATGAAGCTGAATTTGAATTAAAAATGGTGCAGTATTTGCATATAACCTACCTAGCATATCTTTGTACTTTATCCCTGGGTTACTCAGAATACTTGGCACAATGCAAATGCATGTAAATAGGTCTAGTATTTATTACTAGAATGATAGCAGTGAGAAAAAATGTCTCCTTATATTCACTATGAATTCAGTTTTTCTTCTAAATATTTTTGATTTGTTGACAGGATTCATGAATGTAAAACCCATGGGTTAAGGGGGCCAATTTTATTGAGCTCAACATAGTGAAGGTTATATAAGGACTAGATAGAATTGATTATGCTTGTAGTTCGATCCCTTATAATGCTTGATTATAATTGTGTATCTAGAGTAGCTTTGAAAAACAATGCAACGAGGGACTCATCGAAGTACAGGCAGCCCGGATATTAATTGGTGCTACCAAAATTTACTGCCTCATCCAAGGAAAGTAAGTTTAATATTTCTTTAATTGATATCTCTAAAATTTAATGGATATGTGAAGATTACACAAACTAAGAATTACATGTCCAGATTGGCCAATCTGGTCAATGATCTCATCTATTCACCTGTCAGTCCATCTGTCCACCTATCGTTCTGTTCATTCTTCTATCCATTTACTCATCTAGCCATCCATCCATCCATCCATCCATCCATCATCCATTCATCCACCCATCCATCCATCCATCCAAATGTTCATATAACCATTTTTTTTTCTTATTTGTACATTTCATAACTTTCATGATATTAGGTATTCTGGAGAGAGTTCTGACAGCAATTACATTAGATAAGTAATAGGGATTCCATTAACGAAAACTTATATGACTTCAATTCTTCTTCTTCTTCTTCTTCTTCTTCTTCTTCTTCTTCTTCTTCTTCTTCTTCTTCTTCTTCTTCTTCCTCTTCCTCCTCCTCCTCTTCCTCCTCCTCCTCCTCCTCCTCCTCCTCCTCCTTCTCCATACCATAATCACTAAAGCAACTAAATTACTGTGTAGAGGAGGTACAGAAAACTGGAGCATACTATTAGACTCCACCCTAGAGTGCAGTAGGCTTTGGAGGAGTTCATTTAACTGGCTATGTTGATATGCCAGGAAATCTTATAGGAAAAACTCAGTGTCTTAATGATATATTCTATCTGGTAATAATATTGACAAGCATTAATAACACGAAGTTATGACTGTTCCAAGACAAAGATGTGAGACAATGCTAAGAGATACTGGTTTCAGGGTAGTTAACATTTGACCAGTCTCATAATCTTTTTGGGAGATCTATTATCAATCCCTAGGATTACCTTCAGGAAAGGGGGGTCTACAAATTTTTGGAGAAGCTTAGGCTAGGCAACATATGGCAACAGGAAGCTCGATTTCAAAACCCCAAAAGTTAGACTAGAGAAGCTTTAAGTATGTTCTACCTCAGGCAAAGAATGATTCTTGGAATGGGGCACAAGGGGTCTCCGCTAAAACTATTACCGTGTCATTCATGGATGGATGGATAAGTGCAGGGATTTGGAACTGAGTGCACATATTAAAATTATACCTCATATAACTATTTTTATATTGCCCACAAGTATAGTACTTACCTTTTACTATAGTACATATGCGTATTTTTCTTTGTTAGATTCATGAGCATTTATGATGTTTCAACCTATGTAAGATCTAGAAGTTGGCTTATAATGTTTAAGAGCATACTGACTTACATGGAATACCATAAAGAAAGGGGAACTTTTGTTTTACCTGGGTAAGTATACTATGAACCTTTATTAGCAATATGAGTGAAAATATTATAACTACATTTTCAGAATAGAATACTTTGATTTTTCTTATTAAAATGACAACTGACCTCTTTTTTTTTTTTTTTTAAAGTAATGCCTACTTTCATTTACATGGTCTTAGCCAAACTGATATTCTAAAGACATAACAGCATATTTTAGCTGTTACGTCTTTAGAATATATATATATATATATATATATATATATATATATATATATTCTTTTGTAAACCAATCATTTATTTGAGAGAGAGAGTATAACAACAACTAAAGTTACATTAGAAGTAGCATAAATCTAAAAGACAGGAGTGACAGGTATCCCAAGCATAATTTTAATGTTACCCATTGCTATCCTCGGTGTGAAAAATATTTTGGTGGTACTTAGACACCCTGTGCATATAGGTGCTGATTTTGCTCCTGCCAGGTTAAAGTGACAACTAACCTTATGGTCAATTCCTATTCAATCGTGACTGAAGTGGATGTTTACTTCTCTTTTCCCAATCTGTTTTAACAACTTCAAAATATGGGCAGGAAGAAGAAAAGAATAGCATTTTGGGGTCATATGCTATACTGGCTGATGCACATTCTTCTGGGTATAACAATAAGAATGGGAAGTACTTAATGGTACACTAGACCTAGGCCAGTCTAATTTTCATTGGTTCAGAGGATAGTAATATTGATATCTACAATTATTAAAATCAACATGGTCTTAATATCTATTACCGATTTTTCAAAATATCACAAAACACAGATTTTACTTAACTTGGAAAGACTCTTAGACTTTGTTATGTGAGTTGTGAGCTCTTAGTTGTTGGAGGTTTTCTGATAGATGGAAGATGTCAAAGCAAGAACATACAAGGAACGTTAACGCTGCTAAAACTTCAGTGGTCTTAACCTTTGATCACAGTAGATAATAATTTTTTTTGCTTTTTTATTAAATATAACAAATTTAGCCAGGCATGGTGGCTCACGCCTGTAATCCCAGCACTCTGGAGGCTGAGGCAGGAGGAATGGTGTGAGTTCGAGACCAGCCTGGGCTACGGAAGTGAGCTCAAGGCCAGCCTAAACTGCATAGTGAGACCCTGTCTCAAAAAGACTAAAAAAAAAAAAAATATATATATATATATATATATATATATATATATATATATATAATTTAAGAAGAAATACAAAAAAGCAACATAATGAATTCCTAGGATCTTAACATATGTCTCTTGAACCTCTTTTTATTACACTCCATTAAATTTAATTAACTAATCGATTTACTGAGACAGGGTCTCACTACATAGTCCAGACTAGCATGGACTCACTATGTAGTCCAGGCTGACCTTGAACTCATGGTGGTCCTCCTGCTTCAGCCTTTTGAATGCTGGGATTGTAGGCATGTACTGCAACAATCTGATTTCACTTTAGATAGACTGGAAAGTTTTAAGAAATATATACCATGATTACTAAATTGAACACTTTTTTCTGTTCTTAATTGTTTAAAAATTCTGGTGTGGAACTCATTTTCTTCTACATTTCTTTATTTCTTGCTTTTGATTTATAAATATTTGTATTCATTTCTATGTCCAGTGGCTTTGATTTTAAAAGCTGTGCTTCATTTCAGATATGGCTTAACAGGCTGGGGAGATAGCTCAAGTGGCATAGGTATCTGCCTGGCAAGCATAAGGTCCTGAGTTCAATCCCTGATACCTTAAAAAAAAGGGTGACAGAAAGATATGACTTAACAAGGATCATATTTTTATATTTTTATTATGATTTTTATGTACAGATAGTATATTTTGTCCTTCACTATTGTTTTATACTATTCACAGACTTTTCAAATTAATTTTAACAATTTGTTTAAGAAAATGTTGAATTATATCTTTACATTGCTATGCTTTTAAGTGATCTCACATATATTTGATCTTTTTTTTTCAGGACCAACAGATTTATCTTATTTGTATACCACATTGTATATTCTGAAGAATTTGAATATGCAGGATATATTATAACATTCATGTATCTTTATCCTCTTCTAATACATTTGTGGGCAGAGGCAAGAATGTTAAATGAGTCAGCACTGAGCTCAATAAACTACTATTTTTTATTTTTATATGCATTGCAGTCAGCATTGAAGGTACTATTTAAAATGGAAATGTATTACACTGTATAAGCCAAAACAATTCAGGGCCAGCGAGATGGTTCAGCAGTCTAAAGCTCCTGCTTAGGAAAGTTTAGGCGGCTTTCATGGTTTGATCCCCGCCACCACATGCTACGTTAGCCTCACCCCCAGGGCAGGCTGAGCAGGCAATAATAATAATAATAATAATAATAATAATAATGATAACAACAACAACAACAATAACAATAACAATAATTCAGAAGGTTTGGGACTATTTTTGTTATATTGTTGAAATGACTTGATACCAGAAGCCATTTGTTAATAATGGGATGCTGGAGTCTTATTAATTCTTTTGAATTTTTGAAGTTTAATAAGGAAATTGGTACAATAATCACAGTCTTGGATATCAGGTAAGAACCAGGTAGGTACCTGATCTCAAGGACCAGGTAGAAGAGATTTGAAGAAAACAGAAAAGTATTTCCCTCAATACTTTAATTTTCTAAGAAATGAAAAGTGAATAAGAACAAATTTGTATTACATCAAGAATCAACAGATGGGATCATATCAAATAAAACAGGTTCTTCACAGCAAGGGAAACAAGAAAACAGGAAAAATATTTTGCCAGCTATTCTTCAGACAGAGGAGGACTCATATCTAGATTATATAAGTAACTAGAAAATATTAGACCCCTCCAAAATAAAAGACCTAATTAAAAAAAATAGCCAACTACAATAAACATTTGTCAGAAGTGGCCAATAAATGTCTGATAAATACATGAAAAAAAATGCCTAACATCACTGGCCAGAAATGGAAATCAAAAACAACTTTGAGGTTCCATCTTACTCCAGAAAGAATGGTTGTTATTATCAAATCAAATAATGAGAAATGCTGAACAGACTATAGGGATAAAAGAAACTATTTACAACACTGATGAATCTGTAAACTAATACAATCACTATGAAAATCATCATGGGTATTCCTCAAAAAAGTGAAACTAGAAATTCCATTTGACCCATCTATTCCCCTTCCAGGTATCTTCCTGTCTTAGTTAATTTTTACTTGTTGCTGGGACAAATACCCGACACTCAAGACAAAAGAAGGAAAAGTTTATTAGCTCACAGTTACTGGAGGTTTCAGTCCATATTCGGCTGGCCCAGGGCTGAGTGGAGCAGGGCAGAGAGCATGCAGTTCATGGTGGCAGAACAGCAACAAAATGGCGACAGAGGAAGCCAACCAAACATGGCAGCAGAGCAACAGCTCTAGTCTGAGTCTCTGTCTCTCTTTATATTCCTATCAGGCTGTCTGCCTCAGGATATTCGCCCTCGACCCCACCCATAGTTCCAGCCCTACTCAGACTGATAATCCCATCAGTTTTAAAACACATAATTCCAGGGATCATGGATTAAGTCTCAATCTATAGAAGTCCCCACCCAATGAGTACATGAGACTTTGGGGGGACAACTAGACATAAACCATAACACTTCCTGAGAGAGTTAAAGACCTCGCATCATAATGATGCGTGTATACCATGTTTAGCAGCACAATTCATAAAACTAAATCCTAGAACTGGCCTGTGTATCCATCAGCAGATGAATGGATTCAGAAAGTGTGGTACTGATGCATGATGGGATGCTGTTCTGCCGCCAAGAAAAACTTGAGTCACTTGTAGGAAAATGAATGCAGCACCAAATGGTTTCTCTTGTATAACAAAGGCAGAGTGAAAAAAAAAAAAAAGAGCAAAATGAAGGCCAAATAATGTGAGAGAAATGAACTGTTCTCTAAAGAGAAATGAATCAAAAGGTGCAGAGGGAGGGAGGAAGGGATAAAAAAAGGTTTGGGATGTGTTGTGTACACTCCTCAACTCCACACAGTGTGTATTGCAAACATGTATAAAAAAGGGGGAGTCAAGGGATGGGCAGAGGAAGGAGGGCCAGGGAGGGGAAAGGGATGAAGAAAGGAGTTAAGATGTGTACTTCAGCCACACCCTGAGGAATGTAAACATTATGTGCTACATGGTGTACTGATAAACTAAAAAAAGAAAAAAAAAAAAAAGAAGAAATCAAATAATAAGAAGTGCTGGGGAGGCTGCCGAGGGGAAAAGGACCCATTCTGCATTGTTTGTGGGAATGTACTACAGTAGTAGTACAGCTACTGTAGAAATCAGTATGGAGATTCTTCAAAAAAATTAAAAATCTCTTTTGACCCACCTGCTCTCCTAGTATGTATCTTCCTGAAAGAGCTGGGAGAATCATGCTGCAGTCAGTGATATATGCATTCCTAGGGTTATAGCAGCATGACTCATAATAGCTAAGTTTTGGAAGTGTTTTATTTGTCCATCAACAGATGAATGCATAAAAAAATGTGTTAGTTATACACCATGAGATATTACCCTGCTGTACGGGAGGATGTTGTGGGAGTTCTGGGTAGGAAAATGGTTGCACCTTGCGATTGTCATGTGAAGTGAAACCAGTCAAGCCGGGCGTGGTGGCGCACCCCTGTAATCCCAGCACTCGGGAGGCTGAGGCAGGAGGATCGGTGCGAGTTCGAGAACAGCCTGGGCTACAAAAGTGAGCTCAAGGCCAGCCTGAACTGCATAGTGAGACCCTGTCTCAACAAGACAAAAAAAAAAAAAAAAAAAAAAAAAAAAAAAAAAAAAAAAAAAAAAAAAAAAAAAAAAAAAAAAAAGAAAGAAACCAGTCAGATGCGCAGCTAAGATACTGCGTGGTTTCTCTTACGTGAGAATTAAGGGGCAAGATAAAAGGCGTGTAGTAAGCAACAGGGCCATAGAGTGATATTTTACAAATGAGAAAGGTGACCAAGGGATGGAGGCAGGGCCAAAGGAGAGGAAGAGGAAGAGAAAATAAGGCGTGTCATGCCCGGGTACCAGCTGTGTGCAGTGAGTGTAGCTATCGTGCACTGCGGACAGGTACTCATGAAAATAAAAAATGAAAAATAGAAATGAAAAAACCACCACCACGACCCAACTCGTGACCCAGTTTCTCATGCCACTGCTGCCCAAACTTGTCCCAGTAATCCTGGAGGGGTCCGTCCCTCTTCCCTGCCTCTGCTCCCTCCATGCGGCAGGCCAGGTCCACAGAGTACAGGTGGGGTGTGGCTGAGGTGACCGCAGCTCCTGGGGCAGGGGCCTTGGGTGTCGAGGATACCTGTTCTCCTGCTGTGGCCTGTGGTCACTTAGCCTGTTTTGAGTGTGTGTATATATGTTGCCCCATGATGCATATATATAGGCTATGGAAAGTGTCTTTTTGAAAAAATCAAATTGGTTTGCTAGGTAGGTTCTTTTTTTTTTCTTTTCTTTTTTTTTTTTGTGGAACCGGGGATCGAACTCAGGACCTTGAACTTGCCAAACAGGCACTTGTGCCCCCGAGCTATCTCCCCATCCCAGCTAGGTAGGTTCTTGTGAATATGAGAAATATTTCTTAGGATAAATGCTTCAGAAATAGCTTATCTGCATTATTGCTTTCCTATTTTATTATTAATGACATTTCAACGAACTTGTTTATTGCTATTTTTAGCTTTCTCGGTATTCCAGCTTCAAGATATATAATATGTATAATATTTTATATATTGTTTTATATTTTATATTTTATATATTATATTTTATATATTATATATAACATCATATATGACATAGTTTGAGTCACATTAAAAATTTGACTTTGGAGAATGGAAAATATTTTAAAGAATTTCAAATGAGGAACTTAAAGTACAACTTTTAGAATATAAGGACTTAACTGTTAGTCTTAAAAGATTGTCCTCAATCTTTTAAGGTGTATAGGTGCTGTAACATGATCTATATTTTGTTTTCTAAACAGATAATAATTTTGAGAAAGAAATATTTTCAACAACATTGGCATTTATTGGATTTTCTTATCCTGCTTGTTGGGATTATTGATGTCTTTTGCTTATACTTTGTCATCATGAGACCAGGCAACTTGTTTCTTATCCAACTTGCGGTGACATTAGGATATTTAAGAATAGCTAGGCTTTTTCCTCTCTTCAAGGTAAGACTTCATATTTTAGAATATTGTTTTTTTCTATTTTAGTTATGAAATGAGTTAAGAGGCCTTGTTGAGAAAAGTGCGGCAAGATGCTATCTTTTCTGGAAATTTCCTATAGTGGGCATCTGCTTGATTCACTGTCTCGTCTCCATTCAGTCTCTTTTCTGACCTTGATGGATACTTTTTCTAACCACCCTATGACAGGTGGCAGCTCATCCTTGCATCCAAGCTCTAGCACCTCACCCTGAGTCCCCCTTCAGCTGCTTGACTTTTATGCCCCCACAAAGCAGGCACAACATGTTACTATACATGTGTACTTGCTTTCCAAGAGGTGGGTGCCTGCTTGTTTTGGCCATTGGTGTGACCTGCTTATGCATACAGGTGAGCACTTAAGTATTTGTTGAAAAATGAATGCAAATATGGAGGGCACTAGAAACAGAGTGGTCCAGAAGTAAGCTCTTCAGCTTCAGGAATATTTGTTTTTATTTTCCAAATCATAAAACAAAAAAATATTTTCTCTATAGCTGCTTACTCATAAGGCAGGCTGCTTGTGGAGTTTCCTTTTATTGTGGCCAACAGTGGTTATTCCTCCTTTCCATGGGTATTGTTTGAACTCTGAAAGCAGGTTTTTATATTTTCTGTTTCAAACTCTTTTTTTTTTTTTTTTTTTTGCCTTAACTCTTAGGGCCTCTTTTCCTTTTTTTCCATGGAGTTGCATTGTACAAACATTTAAACTGCAAGCTGTAGGGTTTCACTTGTTACTCCAATTTGTTTACTATATTTATCACATTAAAAGTGATTATTATCTGAAATGAAGTTATAGAGGCTACTGTAAAAAAACATTAAAATGGCTCAGGAGATAGGTTGGCGGTCTAAGCGCCTGCTTGGCAAGCTCAAAGACCCGGGGTTTGAACTTTGGTACTGCATGTTGTGCTGATCCCAGAATCCTGAACATACCGGTGTGGTGGTGCATGCCTATCATCCCAGTGCTGAGGAGGCTGAGACAGGAGGATCAATACAAGTCTGAGCTGCATAGCAAGACCCTGTACCAAATAAATAATAATAATAATAATAATAATAATAATAATAATAATAATAATAATGAATACTTGCTCTAGATCCTAGTGGTAAAATGCATACCTTAGAATCTTATACTTAGAAAGACTATCTTGTGAGAAATTTGTTATCAATTTCCCCAAATAGTTCTATTAAATTCAGAATTCCTTAGATGCCCTAAGAGTTTAGATTTTTTCCTTTGTTCCACATTACTGTTACTAAGCTTTACTGTTCCTAAGAATTGCTATACAGAGTCACAGGAACGTGCAACAGCTGCTCTATGGGCAATTTTGATTCTATGATTTAACTTTTGAACTAAGCATAGAGCTAAAGGCTGGAGATACAGCTCAGTGGCACAGCACCTGCCTGGGAAGTTTAGAGCTAAGTGTTCAAGAACATTATGAATCCTTATAGTACAAAGTACTCTAGCAATCAGAAGTGAGGCTAAAACATCGTACTAAATGGTCAAAAAGTGAAAGTTTTCACTCTAAAGTCAGGAATAAGATAAGAATGTCCACAGTCCAGGAATAAGATGTCCACGTCTTATTCAATGTAGTTCTGGGGACATTAGCCAGAGCATTAGATAAGAGAGGCAGATAAAAGCAATAAAGAAAGTCAAGCATGAAGGACAGCCAGATAGCTCAGTGGATTAAAGCACCTGCTCAGGCAGAATGCAGTGGCCGGGGCTGGATTTCTGGTGTGCTGTGCTGGCCCTGCCTCTGGGGCACACTGAGAGTGCAATTGAGACTGTGTGTGGTGGCACTGGGAGGCTGAAAACAGGAGAATCACTATGGATCCAATCTGTGTAGTGAGACCCTTTAGACTGTACCAAATACAAGAAAGAAAGAAATCAAGCCAAGCATGGTGGCATGTGCCTTTAACCCAGGACTCTAGAGGATGAGGCAGGAGGATCATTGCAAGTTCAAGGCTAGCCTGAGGTTCCCAGTGAATTCAAGGTCAGGCTGAACTACACAATGACACTTTGTTGAAAAAAAAAGAAAAAGAAAAAGGAAGAAAGTTGGGAAAGGAAGAAGTTAAATTACCATTATTTGTGGATGACATGATACTACTGTCTGTAGATGACATGAGAAGAATCCAAAAATTCCACCAAAAGAATTCTAGATTTAACGACCAAATTCAGCATCATAGCTGTATATAAAATCAACATCCAAAATCAATAGCATCCTTGTACAAATGAAAAACTCTAGGGAATCCATATCCTTCACAGTAACATCAAGGAAAATGAAATACTTAGGAATTAATTTAACACAGTCAGTTTTCCCAACCACCACTTATTGAAGAAACTATCTTGGGCCAGGAGATAGGTCAGTGGCATGCAAAGCTTTGAGTTCAATCCCTGGTTGAAGAAGAAGAAGAAGAAGAAGAAGAAGAAGAAGAAGAAGAAGAAGAAGAAGAAGAAGAAGAAGAAGAAGAAGAGGAAGAGGAAGAGGAAGAGGAAGAGGAAGAGGAAGAGGAAGAGGAAGAGGAAGAGGAAGAGGAAGAAGAGGAAGAAGAGGAAGAAGAGGAAGAAGAGGAAGAAGAGGAAGAAGAGGAAGAAGAAGAAGAAGAAGAAAGAAAAAAAGGAAGAAGAAGAAGAAGAAGAAAAAGAGGAAGAAGAAGAAGAAGAAGAAGAAGAAAGAGGAAGAAGAAGAAGATGATGATGAAGAGGAAGAAGCAGAGGAAGAGAAGGAGAAAGGGGGAAGAGGAGGAGAAGAAGAAAGAAAGAAGAAGGAAGAGACTGCTATCTTTCTTCTAGTAAAGGTGTTTGAATCTTTGTCAAAGATAGGGTGGCTGAGTATGTCAGGAGTTGTTTCTGCATCTTCTGTGCTGTTTCCTTGATCTTTAGGTCTGTTTTCTTTAATTCTGTGAGGTATGCTATTAGTATTTTGACTGAGATTGCACTAAGTCTGTATAACAATTGTGAGAGCATTACCATTTTCACTATATTGGTTCTTCCTACCCAAGCGCAAGGGATATCTTTCCATTTTCTGGTATCCTTTTCAATCCCTTTTTTAGAGTACTGTAGCTTTCAATGAAAATGTCTTTTACTTCCTTTGTCAGGTAACCAGTTTTCATACAGATATGCAGACAAATTTAAGGTAAATATTTTGGAAGTGATACTTTGTGAGAACTGTTTTAAGTGGAGTAAAGTTTTAAAGGCATATTAGCATAGAAGCCACATTAGCAAGGGTTCTGAACCAGCTGGGCCATTTGTTTAGCACGCTCTGGGCCAATCTCGAAGGAGTAGATTTAAGGAACCAGTCTTAGGGTTAGCTTTTGTGTTGAGCACTTCTATTTGCCAGGGACTGAAAAAGCACTTAAAATACATTATCCAGTGAAGCTAGTTTTACAGCTCTGTGAGGCAGATGTCATCACTGCCCGAAGTTAGATTCCCTGAGAGCTGGACTTAGCACAGTGGGCAGTAGTTTTGGAAAGAAATCTGCAAGCTTGGAAGCATATTGGGATCTACAGATGCTCAGCGGTGGGACAGCTAAGGGACAGTTCAGCGGTGTCAGCGCAGCATGGAGGCAAGCTTTCAGAGTCCTCTGAAGAGCCCTCTCTCTCTGCACAGCATTTCACAGTCAAAGTAGCAGCTTTAGACTCCTTTCTCTGTTCTTGTATTCTTGCACTTTGTCACATGTATTTTCTGGTTCCTTTTATTCCTTCTTGTTTCCCAGTTCCTTATCTGCCCCAGGGCTGGGAAAGAACTCTGGGAAGCTATGGGATTTGTATTGAGGCAACTCCACTGGAATTCTGGTACTCTACATCACTGTCCTGTTTTATACAAGAGTAAACAGAGTCCTCAGAATCACTAACTTGCTCAAGATCATGGAGCTGGCATTTAAACCTAGACGGGTCTATATTTAAAATCTTATTTTATTGGGTCACTATGTTAACCTCTCTCTCTCTCTCTCTCTCTCTCTCTCTCTCTCTCTCTCTCTCTCTCTCCCTCTCTCTCTCTCTCTCTCTCTTTGGCACAGGGTCTTGTTCACAGCTTGGACTCATAGTGATCCTCCTGTCTCAGCCTCTCCAGTGCTGGTACTACATGCATGTGCTGCCATACACAATTTTGGTGGCTGGCTTGGGGAAGGGCCAGCATGGCATGGGGTGCCTGGGATGGAACCCAGATCATTGCATTTGCCAGGCAGGCACTGGGACCACTGAACTATCTCCCCAGCCCTGTGTTAGCCTTTTTAAGCCTAAGATTAGAGAAATTTGGAGCTAAGAAAGATCGTAGATATCCTAAGTTCTGTATTGTACAAGTGAAGAGAATAAGAGACAGAGAGATGTGTAGACAGATTAAGGGAGCACCCCTTTTGTTTCTGAAATATGGGGATTCACAGAACAATGGAAAGTGCTGGGTTAGAGTCACAACATAAAGTTATTCATCTTTCTGAGGAATGTGATCATTATGTGTATATAAATTTACCAATAAAATCTGACTGAAGGAAAACAATAAAGAGAAAGCAATTTTAAAAGTTATTCATCAAACTTTAACTTCTTTAAAGATTTGCACAGGAGAATTTGTTACAAATCTGATTGCTGGAAACCCGTGCAGAGCATCTGATTCAGCAGGATTGGAATAGAGCACAGAGTTTCCATTTCTGACAAGTTTCTGGGTGAAGCTTTTGCTGGTTGGGAGGGGAAACTTTGAGAATCCCGATTTATAGGGTGCTTTTCTGGTTGAAACTTACAAATTTTCTTTCCCCTCTATTATTCCAGTTAGTAATACCAATGCTGATACATAGGATAGATGTACAGATCAAAAAGCACCTCAGCTTGGTGTATACTATTACAAAAGGCTTTGCAAAAAGTCAAGAAGATGCCAAACTTTTAGTAAGACAAATTTCTGGCCGTGAATCAGTATATCAGGTGAGAAATAAGCACTGGTAATTTTTTTTGTGTGTGTGGGGAGTGGGATTGTGGGAAGGCCTTGTTAGTTGTATATTAATAGGTAATTTATTCTAAGATTATTTCCATATGTATTTGATCAGATAAGTTCCAATAATAGAAAGGGTCAATTATTTACTATGTGGTACAAGGTGCTATAGAGAACAACGTCAGATCTTTATAATTCAGCTATTATTACCGAGCTCGCTGTGGTTTTTGTAGCAGAAAATAAACGCTTTATTTACAGAGTGCAGAGAAAGGAAGGGGGTCTATGAAACTTACTCTAAAGGGGAGGGTGCTGGAAAAAGGCTGCATGAGAGGTAGGAGCTGTAGTGAGTCTTATCTGAAAGCTAAGTCATACGGAGAGAGGAAAGAACAAAGATTTATCATTGAAAACCTAAAATGGTGCTATGGAAGGGGTAAATAGTAGCATACTTTCTTTGTCTTTTAAGATGCTCCTCACGGGCTGGCCAGATGGGTCAGTGGTCTACAGCTCTTGCTTAGGCAAACTTAGGCAACTGCAGGGACCTCAGTTCCATCCGTGGCAACACACGCTGCATTAGCCCCACCCCCAGGGCAGGCTGAGCTGATCATAATACATACATACATATATATATATATATATATATATATATATATATATATGTTAAGAAAAGATGCTCCTCATTTCCATGTGGTTAGTACCAAATGGAAACACAGAGATAGAGTGAGTCACCTCCTAACCAGGCTCCCTCCCCCTAGGCTGTCCCCAGTCAGGCCTCTTTCTCAATTTAAAAATATTACTGAAAGAACTATTTTAAATTGCCTATGTGCTTTCTACTTGAGAATATTCAGTGGCTCTGCCTAGCCCACAGGGTAAGGTATTTGAATATAAAACAAACAAACAAGGAAACTCCCTCCTAATTTTACAAGCTGAAAGACAACATAATAATAGAGGTAAAGTACTCATCTCAGCCTTTTCGGCTTTCTCAGTAGCATCCCTGTGGGGAAAGTGTTAGGTGTTTTGGGGTGCAGTAGAGAAATATGAAAGATACAAGAGGCCTGTATTCACTCTTAAGTGACACAGAGAGGATCTGAAGGAAAATGGGGGGAAGATTCTCTGACCTGAGACAAAGAAAGCTGAGATTTTCTTGGACTTTTGCTAGGGGTAGAGTTTGAGGGACAGGCTTAGTGACACCTAAGGAGCTGATGGGGTCTCCCTCGTGGCGTGCATGGGAAAGGTGAAAGGAAATTATAGCCAGGAAGAAGGAAGAATGGATCATTGGGAAGATAAACTTTCGTCTTAAAGGCTTCAGCCATGTTGGATGACCACCATAATAATTTGGCATTCATACTAGGGCCAAAACCTAACAGAAAGAACAAGTGCCTTATAAAAGGTTGAAAAGAAGAGGGAGTCAAGAAGTGGTTAATCCTTTTCCTTAGGAAGACCCAGCCATTATGAGAAATACTGCGAAAACATTAGCCATAAGAACTATAGGAGCTCAGACTGCATTTTTTTCCCCAAACTGCATCTTATGGCCTCAATATTTAATGTTTGAAGGGTGTCTTGCTAACCTGAAGAAGGAAGAAGTGCCACTTAGAAAACTCAACCTAATTGTTGAGGACATTCAGGGCCTCGACTACCTGACTTTGATGGCCAGGGACAGTGTGCTCCATAATCAAAGGACGGGTGGGTATGATCGAAGCTCATGATATGAAGATTATTGGTTGATCTGCATTGCTTGTTCTGTGTTGCTTTGATTAATTATGTAGAGAAGATTGTCATGCTCTGTATTTATAGGATCAGTTGAGTCTGGAAGGAGGTGAGAGAAATTATGTCTAGAATGACACAGAGAAACTACTAGAAAGGAGCTATAAATTAATTCCAGACAGTGCTGAAAAAGATGTAGAAAAGAAGTGCCAATCTCTTTTGTCCTCTTTATGATGCATCTTTATTAGAAAAGTGAAAAATGCTGAAGAAGCCCAATTTGCACTGAGAGCTCATGGGGCTTCCAGGTGAAGGCAGTGGTTCTGGAATAGCTGCTGGCGGGGACACAGACGCTGAAGTTCAATGAGCGGTTCCTTACGGGGCAACGGTGCACCAGCCTGTGTAAAATTCATGTTTCGTCGGGGCAGAAAGTCCTAACTTGTGGGGAAAAATGGTGTTCTTCCCAGTTCTCTAGTGTGCTACTACCCAGAGACAGCCCCTAGGAAGCTTTCCAGGGTTAAATTCTTACTATAATAACACAAATAACAAGCATAGGCATTTGACTTTTGATTCATTATTTCTAAATAGTTTTATTTACTCCCCACCATAAAGAATAAGAAGGTCATAACATTGTTCTTTAAGCTTTTCTTATTCATCTTAAGTTGTTGGAATTTCTTTTTTTATAGAGAAAATGCTTATAATGTTTATGTTCTATAAACATAAGGAAGTCTTCATTCTTTACCATAGATGTCTATAAGTGGAGAACTTAAAAAATTTCATCTTGTGATCAAATAAAAATTACTTACATAGACTGTTAGATTAAATTCATAAAAAGATGTATCATCTTATGCCACTAAAAGCTTACCACTGAAAAAAATTCCCAATTAAAGAAATAGAAATATTTTTTCCTCAATGTGTGTTTTCTTTTGACTTTATCCTCAGTCGCTTTTTCTTAAGTCACATGTGAGTCTTTCTTTATTTCCTACTAATTTTTTATTTACTATTTAATCATGTTGGATTTGCTTATGTTTTTTTTTGTATTTTCAGTATGTGTCCAAAATTATTTTTAGAAAAATTTTCTACCATAACTAATAGCTTGACTCACAAAAATCATTTTCTTTGCTTAGAACTTGAAGACATTGCCGTGTGTGTTGTAAGTTCAATTTCACTTTTGCCCTGGCTTGTTTCTTTCTGGAAGCTTTTCAGATTTTCTCTTTTTATCTTTGGAGTTTTGAAATTTCATCAGGATATGTCTAGGCACGATTTTTTTAAAAGTCATTTCATACAGTATTAGGGACTTGCGACCTAAATAATCCCATGCTTCTTCCACTATCTTTTTCTCTCCCTGTGTTTAAACAGATTTTTGAATTTCTGGATTTAGTCTCTGTTTCAGTTTTTTGTAACTTTCAGCTTTTTGCTTGTTGCAGGGAGGATCCTACAACTTGATTTTTCAGGTTATCAACTTAGTTTTTGGTTGTTATCATCCTGCTATTTAGCTTGCCTACTAAACCTTTTGAGAAAGATGTTTCTAATTTTTTAAATTCACTTTAATGAAAAAAAATAGCAATGAAACAGTTTCAAAACAGGTTAGTCGGACAGCTACAATAGTTAATATATTGCCTATTGCTATCTTCATAGTAGTTATTCAGAGGATGAGATGCAGACATGATATCTTAACTTTTGAAAATTTTTGATCTTCAAGCATTATGTTTGCTTCTTTTTCATGGCAACTATTTCCTTTTATTTTATTTTGAAATTCACATATTTACACTTTTTACAATTAATTAATTAATTAATTAATTAATTAATTAATGTTATGGCCAGCCTAGCCTGCCCTGGGGGTGGCGCTGGCACAGTATGTAGTGCTGGGGATCAAACTACGGTCCCTATGGTTGCCAAAGCTTGCCAAAGCAAGTGCTTTAGATCACTGAGATATCTTGCCGGTTCTGTTTCCTTTTATTTAAAACAATTTTTTATTTTATTTATTTATTTATTTACTTTTGTCTTTTTGAGACAGGGTCTCGCTATGCAGTTGAGGCTGGCCTTGAGCTCACTTTTGTAGCCCAGGCTGGTCTTGAACTCGCACCAATCCTCCTGCCTCAGCCTCCCGAGTGCTGGGATTACAGGCATGAGCCACCACGCCCGGCTAAAACAATTTTTTAAAAGTATTTATTTACTCATGTATTTAATTACTTTGAGACAACATCTCCTTAGGGAGTTCAGACTGGCCTTGAGTTCACTATGTAGCCCAGGCTGACCTCAAATTCCTGGCTTAAGCTTTCCCCATGCTAACATTATAGGCATGTACCACCACGTCCAGCTTTGAATCTTTTTACTTCAAAATTTTGTTTCCTGTGTTAGTTCTGCTTTCTTGAGAGTCATTCTTTTTTATTTTATGAAAACGTAAAATCAAGTTTCCTTTAGAAAATGAGAAAATATCAATAATACACTGTTTATTATTCTGTAAAGTAGTTACTGAAGATAAAATACCCTCTTTTTTTTCATTCTTTTTTTTTCCCTGTATTTTAGGCAAGGTTTGACAGAGTGTTCAGGGTATCACTGCTAGATCAGACTCATAGCGATCCACCTGTTTACAGCCTCGCAAGAGCTGGGATTACAGGTGCAGGCCACCATGCGCAGTCTCAATTGCTGTCTCAGCGCTCTGCGCTGGCATGGGAGGCCAGGAATCCAAGCCCCAGCCCCTGATCCTGCTTGCAGGCATTTTAATCCACTCAGCTATTTGGCTGGCCCCTAAAATATTCTGCTTTAAAGAAGAAGGAAGAGCTGTTAGATCATTAAGAGCAATTTCAACTGTTGTAAAGTGTAAAATAACTGCAAAGAATGGTTTTAAAGTTTTGTAAAACTATTTGTGGGATAAAGTTTCATGTTGACAGAAATAATCAAGATTTTGATGGCATCCTTAAAAACTCTTGATTGGCTATTATAGTTATTTCAAGCATTAATCCTTTTGTTAAAGAGAGTTATACCCATGGAAAAGAGCTTGTACCCTTTAATAAAATAAATTAATTTGTATGGAATTCTGTTTTTTTTTTTTAATTTTATTTATTTATTTACTTTCTTGTTTCAGAACCTTTGTTTCTTTATTCACTCATTTTCATGGCTGGCTCAGCCCACCCAGAGGGCAGGGCCGGCGCAGCATGTGGTGCCAGGGATCGGACCGTGGTCCCTGAAGCCGCCCGAGCTTTCCCAAGCAGGCGCTTTAGACCACTGAGCCATCCCGCTGGGCCCCTGTATGGAATTCTGAAAAAAAAAAAAAATAAAGAAAAGATAATGGCACAAAATTCTTTTGAATGAACTAAGAGTGAGGCTGGGGAGATAGTTCAGTAGAATAAGTGCTTGCTTGGCAAGTGCAAGGGCCAGAGTTCAGTCTCTCTAGTTCTGGAAAAAAAATGTATGCATATATATATATATGTATTTTTTTTTTAAATATAAAAAGTATATATACTAAGAGAAACTAGTGGTACTATATAAATGAAACAAGTTAGCATTACATTAAAATATTTTGAAACAAGGAAATAGGTAATTTATGGAATTAATTACACTTTTTACTTCCTATTTTCTATTTTGTGCTTCATTGCATCTATCTATCTGTCTTAGTTACTTTTTACTCATTGCTGGGACAGATACCTGGCACTCAAGATGAAGGAAGGAAAGGTTTGTTAGCTCACAGTTACTGGAGGTTTCAGTCCATATTTGGCTGGCCCAAGGCTGAGTGGAACAGGGCAGAGAGCATCCAGTTCATGGCGGCAGAACAGCAACAATCATGACAGAGACAACAGACCAAATAGGGCACAGAGAGCAACAGCCTGAGTCTGTCTCTCTGTCTCTCTTTATATTACATTCAGGCTCTCCATCTCAGCTTCCACCTTAGGCTACACCCATAATCCCAGAAGTACTTAGACCCATAATCCCATCAGTACTAAAACCCATAATCCCAGGGATCATGAGGCAAGTGTCAAACTCCAAAAGTCCCCGCCCCCTGACAGGAGGCTTTAGGGGGACAACTAGACATAAACCATAGCACTATCTCTATCTATCTATCTATCTATCTATCTATCTATCTATCTATCTATCCATCTATCTATCTACTTTTCACACACCAGTATCTGGTGATTTTTCTTATATTTTCATATGGGGAGATTAAGTTCTAAATGGAAGGGTATCAATAACTGAAAGGGATTGTTTTCAACACAGCCTCTTGATTTTAAAACCGACAATGAAGTTATACCCCAATTACTAAAGTCCTGGGTGTAGTGATAGTATGTGTTGTCCAGCTCTGTGGGTGGCCTTGAGTTGTCTCCTGTCCACGCTGCCCATTGGTGAAGTGAGCATCAGTTACCTCAGGCTCTTAGCCTGGAAAACATAGCTCTTTCCTTACTGCAGTCAGAAGACTGAAAGAGGCTGTGAGGCTTCCTACCTTCACTTCATTAAACATTAAAGAATTCTATCCTGTTGGTTTACTTTGAAGAATGGAAATTACAATAGAAAGAGCCATCAACAGGCTGGATAGCTCTATATTAGAAAGACATTGAGTCTTAGGAGAAAAGACTTTGAAAGCAGGAGGATGAGAGAAGAGTTATCAGACTCAATGAGATATGTTAACAGCATGTTTTGAGGAGTTTGGCAAAAGATACCAAGACTTAGGAATGGTTGCTTTGACATTTAGGGGGTACAATGGATCCCTTTTGACATTTTTTAAAAGGTAACTTTAATATAGATTTAAATAGCTTTCTTAACCAGTGTTCTGGGAGTGACTTGATTTTGAAACAGCTTACTTTAGAGAAATAGCCTCTGTCTCTCCCTCCATTACAGCCTCTTTGGAGGCAGGAGGCAGTTCGTATGCTCTCTGGGGTGGTGGCACTCTAGCAAGCTTACAGTGTTGATCTAAGTCCAGCTCAGTATGCAGAGGGGCTAGCTGCTGCCCAAGCCCCGACGCTAGACCTTGCTATGTCATATAGATAATCTAGTCATGGGGCACCTCTCCAATATTAACTCCTCCACATTATTAAGAGAGAAGAAACAGTGTGATGAAAATTATGTAGCTCATTATTATATTCAAAATGAGGGACATACTGGCATGCAATGTTTCTAAATCCAAACAAAATAAAAATTACACTAGGCTTAGACAACAGACTAGTTGTTCCCTCTGAGGAGCACTGTATCATGTCTTGTCTGAGTGCAGAACTTCAGACACCTGTGCCTCACTACTCTAGAACTGTCAGGTGTACCGGCACAGAGCTGTTGGTGTGGACAAATCTATGCTACAGAAAGACTCAACCCTATAGGGTAAGCTTCATGAAGAGCAGTGCCTGGGACATCCTGAGCTGCCAGCACATATCTGTTATATGGTTGATTGGTGAACTTTACCATGGAGCTATTTCTTTAGTTACATAAGCAATCACTCACAGGAAAGACACTTGACACTGTTTTTTCATTATTTTATTTTGTGTGTGTGCTTTTCATAGAATGGTTACCCACATAGCTGCTTATCTTGCACATCTTCAGGTTGGGCTCAGTCTGCAAGAATTCTTGGTGCTGTACAGTGGAGTGGACATAATCTTTCTGGGAACTGTTATGTACAGTAGCTATGTGAAATACTGTCTGCACAGCATTCATTGCAGTTTGGTGCTTAGCCCAGGAAAAGCAGCAGAACTGACCAGAGGGAAGAACTGAGAAACATAGTTGTTCTAAATAAAACTAAGTGAAATTTTCTATATCAACTTTTATTAAAAGTTAAAGCCAGAAACATGCTTGATCCCATGTGTTTCTTAATTTCTTATAGAAATTGCATGACATTTTGGAAAAAAACAAACAAGATGCTATCAAAGAGCTGGGTAAGTTGTAGGAGTATCTGGTTTCCTGAAATTGTACTTTATGTTTCCATAAATTAACAGGAGAATGGTAAGTTCGTGCACTCATCACGCATTCATCCCATTTGTTTCATTCATTCATTCATTCATTCATTCATTCATTCATTTGCTCATTCATTCAGTGTTTATTGAACACACATAATTGGCCAAGAAAGGGAAATAAAATATGGTTAGATCTGAAAACTGAAAAAAGGTGGAGTGCTGTGAGGTCCATGACCATACCAATAGGAAACTATAGAGTCTTAAGAGAGTCTTGTTTGGGGAGAAAGAATAGAGAACTGTGGGAGTCCATTAGAGAGAAATGCCAGAGTTCTTAAAATTGTAAGACAAAGACATGTGAAGGTTGCCTTGGAGACAATGTCCTTGTAAGGAGATTCCAGGGTAGGGCTACAAGGAATGCTCTTTCTTGCATAGCTATTGTTACTGCACTTCGCTTGAAGCACACAAGAGGAGCCTGAGGACTTTAAGTATATTGAGTCTGCCTTCCTCTGAGTGGGCTGTGGTCAGGCTCTTGGTGGGTGCTAAAGCACCTAGCACATGATAAGGTTTTAAAAATTGGACTGGAAGAAAATAAGACCATTTTGTACTCATAAGCACATTGTAAGATATCATGGATTTTTAAGGGCCACTTTTCCAAATCTAAATAGAAAGAATACTATCTAATGGGTGAAGTTGTAAGTTTAGAGAAAATAGGTCAGAATATTTTGGCTGTTTCTGAAAATCCAAGACTCACTGTCACTTTTCATGTATTGGCAGATGTTCATTTCTGTTACTTTACAGAAAAGGGACCTAAGAACTGCCACATTCTGTTTTAGATCAGTATAAAATATTGCACAATTTTTTTTGATTTAGTCTTGTAAAACAGAGTGCCTCTTTCCATATGATTATTACAACTGATTATTGAATGCTTTTTAAGTGAGTCATTATAAAGTTCTTTTTTATATATTATCTCATTTAATCTTACAATAAATTGGCCTAAGTTCACACTGCCAGTAAGTGGTGAGCCCACCCTTCAGTCTTGGTATATATGGCACTAAAATATGTGCTCTTGATTACAACTATTTTTCATTTCATTGATCAGCTCATGTTGATGAAAGAATGTGTGGGAACCTTTTATATGTCAGGCATTATTCCCAGTGCTTCCAAAGATGTAATAGATGATATCCAAACCTTGACTTAGTCTAGTCCATATTTTTTGTATTTAGTAAAGTAGAAAGAATAGATGACTTGATCTCAGAAAGATCCACCACTCAAAGTCCAGGGACTCTTTCATTCTTTTATTTAGTTATTTGTTTGTTCAACCAATAAAGAATATATAATATAGAAGATGGGTAGATAAATAAAAGTAGCAATGTTACAATGAACTTCATTTTAGAAATACATAGGAGACACCATGGTAGCATGTTAGAGACTGACTTTTATCTTAACTGATGGGTGAAGCTAGATATAAGTTTTTTTTATGTATATAATACAGATGAAAATAACTTGCATCCAAACAGCCTCACCACTTTTTTTTTTTTTTTTGGCCTTTTTGAGACAGGGTCTCACTATGCAGTTCAGGCTGGCCTTGAGCTCACTTTTGTAGCCCAGGCTGGTCTCAAACTTGCACCGATCCTCCTGCCTCAGCCTCCCAAGTGCTGGGATTACAGGCATGAGCCACCACGCCTGGCTCAGCCTCACCACTTCTGTGTGAAAATAGAATGAAAATATATCATATGAATGCTTTGGAAACTACACACTATCATACAAACATTGGCTATCATTGCTGTTATTGCATAAGTTATTTACTAACTTTAATTTTCCTCAGGATTCATAGAGCATGAGAATCGTGATGTGGTCATTGCTTTAAAGACCAAACAGGCAGTCCGGAAAATATTTGCTAAAGCCCAGAAACGTCTCACCTTCCTTTGGTCAAGAGGCATTATGGATAGACACGAAGCCATCAGTATGAACAACGTAAGAAGGCAATTTCCACATGGCTTGGTTCCATCAACCCAATCCGCCAGCCTGTACTATTACTTCCACAGGGGTGTGAGGAAAGTGGAATGGACAAGGTGCTTTAATTGCAGCTGTAACCTCTAATAGCCTGCAGCCTCTGTTACTGGCAATGACAACCAAAGTCATTGCTGTCTGCTAGACTCAAAACTACTTGGCTGCAAGTTTAACACAGTTGGAATTGGGTCTATAAAGAAATAGTACTGGGGACTTAGTAAAAGAACACAGACTGTCTTACAGAACCCACCACAGTCATGTGGTCAGGCTTTAGGATGGAACTTGAGCAAATTTTTCCATGTCCTATGGAGAAAGATTCTCCATTTCCAGTCAGGCTTGTTCTCAGTGGTATCTTCCTTTGATTCTCTCTCTATAGATTCACTATATTTTTTTTTTCTTTTCCATCCACTAGGAGAATATGTACTACTTCATCTACTTACTGAGGAGGAGGCAATCATATTTACATAGTTGAGAGGGCATCAACCTGTGTATGTGTATGTGCAGGTATATATGTTTGTGTGTGTATGTGTGCGTGTGTGTGTGTATGATGATGGGGATTTAGGCAAGGCAGTTCTGAGAGGAGAGGAGCAGGGAAGATTGCCTAATCAGTTGGTCAATAAGAGGTCTTTTGAGAAGTTATAAATATATTTCAGAAAAATAAGAATGTATGACAAAGGGGGAAAAGCCACATTGAATCCTAAATAGACTGTATTTGTGCATAGTAGGAATGTTCTTTCTATTCCCTTCTATAGATCTGCATGCTAGCCTAGTCAGAAAGATGGAAGCTCTGGCTGCACCGTCTGTCTGTATTGTCCAGTGACACTGCTCCTGATGTCACTGTAGCTTTGAGCCTTGGGCCACAATACACTATGCTTCTGCTTATTTCCTGGGCTTTTCCCCTTATTTCTTCTGCCTCATATGAGAAGTGCTTTCTCTTCTCACTAGAGAAGTACTTTCTCTGATGTTCCATTTTATCACTAAATAGACAACATGAGTGTGCCTTAATCTCTTGTCTAAGGGAAGAAAGGAAAGGGCTACTTTAGAGTGTTTTCCAAGTTACTCCTCTAAAACATTTTGTTTTGTATTATATTTTTCTCTTTCATCATTTTGATGTCCATTTGTTAATAAATATAAGTCATAATCCTTATGAATAGCCAGATTTTCCCCTATAAGCTTATTTAGAAAAATAATAGACAGGGGGCCTGGGACATAGCTCAGCAGGCATAAGCACCTGCCTGGCAAGTGTAAGGTCCTGAGTTTGATCCCTAGTACCAAAAAGACAAAAAAAAAAAAAAGTAATAGATAAATCAATAACTGGTTACTCATGAAAACAACTGTAATTGCCTAATTGTAGGCAAAAGGGATATAATTATCTATCCCAGGTTATAGAGAGACAGGCAAGTTTATTTAATTCAATGGGGAAAATATGTGTGGTAAACACACTGAGTGCCTTGGACTCTCCATATTGGAAAGCTTAAAGACAGCAACACAGAACCCAAGCCCTTGTGCTTTCCCTTGTTTTCAGAGAGCCATCTACACATCCAACCATTAACAGCCAGGTAACATGAAGGACAATGCAAATAAGTCAGAACAACTCTATGGTGTAGTAAATTCCATACAGGGGACACGTAAGAAAGGCTATGGAATAAGGGCAGTAAAAGGGTTTTCTCTTTCCTTATGAGAGAAGCTAAAGAAGGCTTCTCACAGGCCAGAGGATGGAACTGTATCCTCCCAAGGACTCACAGAAGCAAATCATACACAGGAAAGAAGATTGCAGAGAACACGGCAGTAGGTTGTGTGATAATGAGTATAAAATTTGGAAAACTGAACCCTGAGTCAAGGGAGGATACAGTGTTAGCTGGATTTTAAAGATAACCGATCTGATCTAAGTAAGCGAGTCAGTGCATATAGAAAATTCAGGACAATAGAGACAAAAGAGGATAATTTGTACACGGTTTGAGAAGCGTTAAGTCAACTCAAAGTTAAATTTGCAAAATGGTTTATTAGATTTCCTTAGTTTTTGTCCAACGTCCATTTTCTGTTTTATGACCTGATCACCTTCACCTTGATTGTTTGCTTTCAGGTATTTCTTAGCAAAATAAAAGCCTTGAATAATTTTCCAATGGCAGCCCCGCCTCCAACTCCTGTCCAGTACCTCTCTAACATTATTTGGTTGGAAAATAAAGATGTTCTTATTGACTTTTTCAAGGTAAGGATTCTATTTTCTGTTCTGGCTTAAATATGGTGTATGCTCCCTTCCATTTTTTTCCCGCTGCCTTCCCAATGCAAGATTAACAGAGAGGCATATTAAAAGCATAAATTCTGAATTGACCAAGGCAGTGAAAATCAAAATGAGGCCCAGCAAAGCACAAAGGAAGAG
>PVJA010030517.1:14540-25819 GCA_004027025.1 Myocastor coypus | reverse complement strand
GGTTGCTGGCCAAGCACAAGAGCCACGAGTGCTTTCTGCGCTTTGTTTCTGCCGCCCTGTCCTGAGCTTATTTGGTTATGGGTCTGAGTGGTGGCTTTGGCTGCTGTGAGTCAAGGCAGAGACCTTTGTGTAGCCGGGAGCTGTCTGCATGCTGGCCGCACGCGGCTCTGAGATGCCCTTGGTGCAGAGAAGGCTCAGGAGCCAGCGAGCTCACGCAAGCAAGAAAGCTTCACAGTGGCTTTGTGAGACCAGAAGAAGGAGGAAGGCAGGCAGGAAGCGAGCAAGCAGGAGCCCCTTCTCCTGCCCTCATTCTCCACCCTCCACATCTGCCTTCCTCTGCTGGAGGGGTGGAGGGTGCTCCTGTGGCTCAGGTACTTCCGGTGCCGCCAGCAGTGGATCCTAGAGGTCGGTGGATTCTAAGCATATTTCCCGAGCCCCTGAGAGTCAGCTCCCCAAGTTAAGGGTTCAGTACCCTACTTCAGGTGCCAGTGAAAAGGAGTAGTTATCACATACATTTTCACTGACCAGCTGTAAGGTGGAGTTCCCTCCAGGACACCCTCCTCTGGATTGGTCAGCTGGTTAGGACAGCCTGCAGAACTCAGGGGACATTCGCTGGTTTCTCTGTGAATAAAGGATGTGCCATGTAACGGCCAGGCAGAGAGCTATGTAGGGTAGCAAGGGTCTTGAATGTACAAGCTTTGTCCCCATGGAGTTGAGGTGTGCCACCCTCCCAGGACATGTGGGGTCACAGACACTCCCTGTACCCCATAGTTCAGCAAATGTCCTGGAAGCTGCATTATGCAGAGATAGTCCATCATTAAAATAGCATCTGACAGTCTCTGTTAATGGTAGGTAACATTCCTTGGGCACTCATTTTGTGTGAAACATTGCTCAAAGCTTGTATATAAATTATTAATTCTTCCCCAGGAAAGGGAGGGAGAAATGAGGGTATGTGGGTAAGGGGAATAAAAAAAGATCAGATGCAGGGCTGGAGATATAGCTCGGTGGTATAAGCACATGCCTGGCAAGCTCAAAGTCCCAAGTTCTATCCCTGGTACTGGAAAAAAAAAAAAAAAAAAAAAGATGCAGTGCATTTAGGTACCGTTTCCTAGGATGAATGTCATTATTATTATGTATGGCAAATGCACTCATAAAAAAGAAATGTAGAGACATGGGCAGCAATAAAAAAAAAAAGGAAAAGAAAACCATGCTTATGATAACCTCATGAGGTAAGGATTATTATTATCCCTATTTTTCAGATGGGAAAGTAGCCACACTTGCTGCAAACTCACACAGGTCATACAGTGGAATGTGAGTTGAACTCTGCCCTCACTGCAGAATCACCGCCTGCTGAGAGAAAGTCACAGTGGAGCGAATCAGGTGGTAGGGTCATGCGTAGCTTCTCCGCTGGCCTTGGGTCCCAGAGCTTTTGGCCTGTGGATGGCTTTCCTACTGGAGGACCTCGGACTGTGAAAGAGATTGAAGGCAGATCCTTGTGGGAACCAAAGGGGGTCACAGGAAGGTCTTAACCACTGGGTAAATTGCAGAGTGTCCCCCATGGCCCACCGGCTGGGGCCAGCAGAGTGGGGAGCCTCTGTGCACACATGCATGGGGATCGGGACTGGTGTCCTAAGGGCCAGCAGAGTGGAAAGGCTCTGTGCACACACGGGTGGAGGTCGGGACTCCTGTCAGAAGATAGGTGGATCTAGGAGGCTTTGCTTTGAGGAGCTGGTAGAATTGGAATTAGCTGGCGGTCATCGAGGAAGCAAAGAGCAGCACACAGGACCGTCGGCGGGGAGGCTGCCCTCGTGTTGGGGGGCACTGGCGCTGTGAGGGGCTCTGCCCACGGGGTTTCTGTCATGCATGCCCTGATCCAGTTCTTTCAGGTGGTGCGGCAGAAGCTGTCCTTCCCCCGACTCCCTTCCTCTTCCTCACCTGAGAGAAGCGCCTGCAACTCAGCGAGGTTTTCCTGGGCAGCACTCTTACCGCTGGCATGCCTGCTAGTCACCTGTTTAGTAGCTTTCAGGCTTCCTTACTGTCCTGACTCTCTGCTGGTGTCCCGCAGGAGTCCCTCTCCAATAAACTATTTGTACCAAGTCCTGTTTCAAAGTGTGCTGGGGCGGGGGGGGGGGGCGCGGAACCTACCCTATGGCCATTTATAATGATAATTAGGCCCAGAGAAGGTATTTCATTTTCCTAGGCTCACAGTGCTCGTGTGTGGCTGTGTTGCTTCCTCTTAGCTAGTTCGTAGTTTTTAGAGGCTTCAGGGCTGGCTGCAAGGTAGGGCAGTGTAGCAGAGAGTTCTCACAAAGAGGAACCAGTCCGTGGCATGGAAGACAGGAAGCTGGACACCCTTCTTATTCCATCCCTGCCCCAAGCCTATTGGACCGTGCCTCCCATACCCAGGGCGGGTCTTCCCTCTGCAGTAAATCTATTGTCCATACCCAGAGCTATGCTAACCCAGTCAGTGGATTGATCCAGTGTCTCCAGTGATCCAGTATCATACGCCCAGGATCCAGATGCTTCTTGAAGCCCCACCTGGGAGTCCAGGAGCCTTAGGGGAGATATAGGATATAGGCCATAGCAGTAGCAAATGTAATGCTTTAATCCAAACACCCTTACTCCAAAATAAACATTCCTAGGGCTGGTGAGATGGCTCAGCAGACTAAAGTGCCTGCTTAGGCAAACTTAGGCAATTTCTGGGACCTTGAGTTGACCCTAGCACCATCTCCGCTAATGGGCTGAGCTAGCCGGAGTCTGGGTATAATAGCACACAGCTGTAACCCCAGCTCTGGGGAGGCTGAAAGCAGGAGGATTACCACGAGTCCGAACTGCATAGTGAGACCCTTCAACAACCAAATATGCTAAAAAGAAAAAGAAAAAGAAAAAGAAAAAGAAAAAGATAAACGTTCTTTTCTGCTGCCCTGGGTTTCCTAGCTGCCTTAATGCCACCCTCTGACCTGTCTGACTTGCCTGCTAGACTCTGGCTTATTAGACAATAAATTCCTAAGAGGGAGATGCTGTGCTCTTGATAATTTTGTTTATTCAAAGCCAACCAGAACTACATCGTTCAGAGTAGATGCTCAGTCAGTGGATTCGCCAGAAGAGTTAGAGCAAGAGGAGTGATTTGAAGGAGGAAGCAGCTGTGTGTGTGATACCAGCGCGTGAACAACAGGGTCAGCCGACACCGTGACAGAGGTGCGCAGGTGATCGGCTTGGAAGAGGCCAAGGTCAGGGTGTCAGAAGCAGCAAACCAGGAGGCTCATGGAGGAGTAGCGTCCATTTCCTTGTGTGAGAAACGTCCATTTTTAGTGTATGCATTCCTGAAGGAAAAGTTGCTTTTTTCCCTCTGGCCTTGCTCAGCCAGCCTTGGGGGGGGGGGGGGATCAAATTGCTGTCCCTGTGCTTTAGACCACTGAGCTATCTCAGCAGCCCTAAAGTAAAGTTTTTAAAAAATATATATTTTTTTATTTTTAATGTTAGCTTTGGGGCCCGGCGGGTTGGCTCAGTGGTCTAAAGCGCCTGCTTGGGGAAGCTTGGGCGACTTCAGGGACTGCGGTTCGATCCCCGGCACCACATGCTGCGCCAGCCCTGACCTCGGGGCGGGCTGAGCCGGCCATAAAAATGAGTGAATAAACAAACAAAGGTTCTGAAACAAGAATAAAAATAATAAATAAAAAAAAAAATTAAAAAAAAAATGTTAGCTTTGTAGGAAGAAGATCTGATGAATCTTCACCGAAGAGTAAAGTCTGTGAGTCAGATACTGCAGGGCAATGACCCATCTGTGGCACCTTCTTAGAAGCCTCCTCTGTCGCCCTTGGCCCCATGCAGAGCCAAACGCCAAACCACAGAACAGGTCCACCTGACTTTGACCTGGACAGGCAACTATGGAAACGCTCCTTTGTTAACATCCAACGTGCCCCACAGCCCTGCCTAGATTAGTTCTCCCTCAGCTGTTCCAGCCCCACCCCCTGAGGCCCATGATCTAGCTGTTACCTGGCTGTTCCAGCCCATGGTTACCTCCTCTAAAAGATCCTATAAAGTCCCTTGCCCCCCACACACTTTGTTCACTGCTGTGTTGGTCTGCTTGACAGCCAGCCTGCTTTATGCCCCAATAAACCTTCTGCTTGTGTTAGAATGCCTGGCCTGGTTGATTGCGTGAGTTTGGACCTAGCACTTCCAAGGTAGAGGCCTGAGCAACTGTCAGACACAGTCTCCCAGTCCCAGAGAGGACAGGCACTTTCCAGTACGGCAGGCCTGCTAGGACTAGCTTTCAAGTTTTATGCTGTGATTCAGAGAGCTGAAGGTGCTGGAGAAGAGGCCTAATCTCATGTCAATCTGGAGGCAGAAATCAGAAAACTCAGAGAAGCACCCTGTTCACATTTGCTGGCGGGTAGTCCATGGAACACTATTCTGGTAGGTGTTACTATGTTGTCCATAGATTATTCCAGCAGTTTCAAAAATTGTGTTTAATTTATGGAGAGATTAAGAGCACATGTGTCCAAGGGCTGGCCACATAACTCACTGGACTAAAGCACCTGCTTAGGCAGAGTGCGGCAGCTGGGGTTTAATTGCCTGCTTGTCCCGCCCCTAGGCATGCTGAGAGGGTGACTGAGCCTGGGTGTGGTGGCGTGCACCTGAAATCTCAGTGCTTGGGAGGCTGCAAACAGGAGAATCACTAGGAGTCCAGTCTGTGTAGTGAGACCCTGCAGACCCTGCACTAAATGCATTTAAAAAAAAGATGTTTTAAGAGTGCATGTGTCCAATCTTTACGCTTTGTTGCTGTGTACGTTAACTTAAGGCTGCACGTTGCTCTGGGCAATGACTGAAAATATTCTTGGCGGATGTGACCACATTACTCATAAAGGACATCGCCATGAGTTGCATCCTCAAGTGACTTTTTATTTATTTATTTATTTATTAAATTTTATTTATTTATTTATTTTTCTTGTTTCAGAACCTTTGTTTGTTTATTCACTCATTTTTATAGCCGGCTCAGCCCACCCCGAGGGCAGGGCTGGCGCAGCATGTGGTGCTGGGGATCGAACCGCGGTCCCTGCAGCCGCCCAAGCTTTCCTAAGCAGGCGCTTTAGACCACTGAGCCATCCCGCGGGGCCCCACTCAAGTGACTTTTAAAACCTAGGGGGAAACTGTATTAATTATATATCAAGGGGTAAATAATACCTTTAGAAAACACATTCTCAGTTCCAGCTGTTGAAATATGATTTCACTGGACTTAATGGAAAAACTAAAGACAAGACAAAAAAAAAAAAAAAAAATCCTGCTTCAAAATAGTTATTTTGTGGACAAAGGTAGAAACCTACAATCTCACCTCCACCACAGCATTTCATAGGTAAACATTCTATTTTTAACCTGATGGTGGGACTCACAGCTAATGCTTATGAGACCTACGTCTAGACAGTTGAGAAAAACAGGAAATGAATAGCATTGTCATAGTTTCAGAGCATTGAACCTTGTATCTTCAGCTCCATGCTGGGCCTTTCTTTTTTGCAAAAGCGTTCTTTTCCTCCTGAGAATTTCAGGGCATTTGAGGAACTGTAAGGACCCAGGGCTCGTCAGGGAGCACAGGTGACTCTTTGGATGGAAGAGGAAAGAGGAAGTGAGAACGTCTTTAACCTCCACAGCAGTCCTAAATATGATCACTGCCATCACCCCGCGCGGCAGCTGAAGCAATAGAAGCTCAGAGCAGTTACGGATTTGGCATGAGTAGCAGAACTGGTGCTTGAACTCACAGCGGTGTAATTCTAGAGCAGTGGTTCTCAACCTTTCTAATGCCATGACCTCGCAATACAGTTCCTCATGTTGCGGTGACCCCAAACCAAAAAATAATTTTGATGGCTACTTCAAAACTGTAAGTCCAAATAAATAACATTTTCCAATGGCTTTAGGCGACCCCTGTGTTTTGGTCGTTTGACCCCCGCCGGGGTTGTGACCCACAGGTTGAGAACCGCTGTTCTAGAATCTATGCTCTTCCTTGGAGTGCTTCTCCGTTGTAGGGCTGTAACAAAGAGTAAATGAAACAAGGTGCAGGGCAAAGTAGTCCCGGTCCCAGATCTGCAAGGAGCACCATGGTTAATTCCTGTTACTATTTACCTGTGTAAGTAAGAGAACCCTGTTCTTCACTGCTAAGTAGATGACGCTTCATCTTCATCCTGATGTAAGGTACTGGGTACTTATTTCTCTTAAGAACCTATTAAATCGAAATGAATTGAATATGGTGGTAGAGTCCAAGAGGTGATTATGTCACATGTGTAACAAATGGTTTGTGTCTGGTTGTCCCCGCAAAGCCCCACATAGTCACTGGGGCATGGTTCTAGAGCTTGTGATTAATCCATGACCCAAGGCTGGGATGATGGGTCTGAGTACCGCTGGGATGATGGGTGTGGCTACTACATCTACCCTGGGGCAGACAGCCTGATGGTGATGTAAGGAAATGAGAGAGGCTGGCCTCTGCCACTGTGACTGCTGCTCCTCCCTTTCGCCTTTGTTCTTTGCTGTTTTCTACTGCCATGATCCGCTGCCCTCTGCCATGAGCCCTCTTGCCTTGGAGCCAGCTGAGTATGGACTGAAACCTCCACAAACTGTGAGCTAAATATACCTTTCCTTCCTTAATTTTGGGCAAGGGTATTTTATTCCAGCAACAAAGAAAAAGTCACTGAGGCAGAATTTGGTACTGCGAGTGGAGTCTTTGCTGTGCCTATATATACATGACCACGTTGCTCAAGAGCCTTCAGAAATGGCCTGTGGGAAGAGATAGGGAAGATTAGGAGAGGTCGCCTCCTAGAAGAGAAGAGCTGGGATGCCATCTGCTGTTCTGCATGGGAGATTCTGGTCGGAGCTCAGAAGACGGGAAGGCTGATAGAAATCTTGCCTATGAAGGTCCCCTTTGTCATATTCACCCGATATTTATGAGACATTGCTGCAGTTTCTATCTAAGATGTCTACAAGTCTCACAAGTTTGAAGATAGGGCTTTTGGAAGGTGACTGGGTCATGAAGACTCTGGGTGTATCAGTGGATTAATTCATGAATGAACTTAGAATTCGCTGACATCATTAGGAGGTGGGAGTTGGTTGTAGGGAGGGGTCATGCCCGTGCTTATGGGGATGCAATCCTGTGTCTTGTCCCTGAGGACAAGCACCTCTCTAACTCTTTCCATTTCCCCTGCTTCCTGCCTCCTGTGAGGTGAGCATCTTCTCTTCACCCCCTCTTCTGCCATGAGGCTTCCCCCTCACCACAGGTTTGAAAACAATGGAGCTTGCTGCCCATGACTGAAACCTCTGAGACCATGAGCCCAAGTACATTTTTCCTCTTTTAAGTTGCTGTTCTTGTGCCTTTTGTCATAGGGATGGAAAACTGTCTAACATAGACAGAGCTCTATCTTTTTGTCTGTGGAATTTATAGCTCAAAAGGGCATACATAAAACAACAGCAACAAAAACAAATGCAATTGCAAATCTGTGTTAGGCATTGCTAAGGAAATAATAAAAAGATGATGATACAAAATAATCTCGGGGCTGGGAGATAGCTCAGTAGAATAAGTGTTGGCCTGGCAAGTACAAGGTCCTAAGTTCAAACCCCAGTACCTCAAAAAAAAAAAAATTGGGATATGATATAACAAATCCTTTCATGTGATGGGTTAGTAAAGGAAAGCATCCTTGAGTAGGTGATATATGTTTTTTTTTTTAAATTAATTTATTTTTTTTTTCTTGTTTCAGAACTTTTATTTGTTTATTTATTTATTTTTTATGGCTGGCTCAGCCTGCCCTGAGGGCAGGGGTGGCGCAGTATGTGGTGCTGGGGATCGAACCACAGTCCCTGCAGTCGCCCAAGCTTTCCCAAGCAGGCTCTTTAGACCACTGAGCCATCCCGCCGGGCCCATATGTTTTGAGGAAGAATTGCACTAAATTGCTAAGTTGTACAGGTTCTGGCAGTTGAGCTTGTATTCCTCCTGCCTCAGCCTCCCAGAGTGCTAGGATCATGGGCATGCACCATATGGCTGTCTCAGTAGGTGCTACTTAGGAACTGATAAGAAAGAGCTAGGAAAGGGGAACTGTACAGACAAAGGCTCTAAGGAGGAGAAAACCATAACAGGTCCAAGGGCATGAAAGAGGGTAAGTAGGATATGAGGACGAACCAAGACTGGATAGATGGACAATGCCAGTACATGGAGGGTCTTACTGGCTCTTTGTAAGCAATTGGCCTTTCTGCTAAGTTTAATGGAAACCCTCAAAGAATCCTGAACAGCCAAGTGCTGTGCTCTCTGCTTTGCGGCTGTGTGGAGTATGGACCACTCAGGACAAGAAAGCCAATGGGGTTCCTCACACCTGCCAAAGATGCTGGTGGTGGGGCCTGGCGGGATGGCTCAGTGGTCTAAAGCGCCTGCATGGGAAGGCTTGGGCGGCTTCAGGGACCGCGGTTCGATCCCCGGCACCACATGCTGCGCCAGCCCTACCCTTGGGGCGGGCTGAGCCAGCCATAAAAATGAGTGAATAAACAAAGGTTCTGAAACAAGAAAAAAATAAATAAATAAAATTAAAATAAAATAAAATTATAAAAAAAACAAAGATGCTGGTGGCTTGGACCAAGTGGCAGCTATGGTGAGAACAAAGTGGGTAGACTTGAGAACCGACAAGACACTATCCACAAGACTGGAGGTGGCAGGGCTGGGGAAAAGTTCAGGGTGACTCTTAGACATCAGTTTGGGCAAGTACAGTCTCAAGGCAGTGTAGTAGCCAGTGTGTAAAGCTCCTGCCATCTTAGCTAGCTCTTGGCAGGTTCTGCTTCAAGGCCAAAGAGACCCCAAGTCTCTGTGGTTGATGTGATGAACGCCTACTTTCCATTTGTGCTGTATGTTTATGATGGGGCTGCTGTGATTTCCCCAAGTGGGATCCGGGCCAGAGGAGCAGCCTTTGTCAGGAACGCGACACTCCGTGACGTGCCGAAGGGGATGACGCGCACAAGAGCCTGTCTCGGTTGCCTTTCTCTCATTGCTGGGACAAAATACCTGACACCTGAAATTAAGGAAGGAAAGCTTTAGGCAGCTTACAGTTTGTGGAGATTTCAGTCCGTAATCAGCTGGCTCCAGGGCAGGGTGGCACATGGCAGAGGGCAGCAGTTTCATGGTGGTAGAAAACAACAAAAGAGCAAGAGCAAAGATGAAGGAGCAGTGGTGGAGGGCAAGCCTCTTACCCTCCTTGTGTTGTTGCAGGCTGCCAGCCCAGTGTGGGTGCAGCACTCGTACCCATAGTCCTAGCAAACCCGAGAAGCCCACTCCATGCCGCATGACGCTCTGGGGGCACCCCTGGGCACAATGCATAGCAGAGTTCTAGTGGAGGCATGAAGGAGCTTTGCCCACGTTTATCAATGGAACATACTCTGGAGGGGGATCGCCGCATTGCTGCTTATATTACATTGGCAAGGGAGAGCCACATGTCTGAACCTGATGCCACCAGGATAAGGAAGTGTTCCTTTCTTTCACAAAGGGAACAATTATACCATATATGTCTACCCTATTTCAAATTATGGGCCCCCTCGCAAGGACAGCTTGTTATGTTAGAAACTAAGAAAATTTCTTAGAAATCACGATTTCTTTTTTTTTTTTTGTGGGACCAGGGTTCAAACTCATGACCTTGCACTTGCCCAGCAGGTACTTGTGCCTCGGAGCTATCTCCCCAGCCCCTAAATCACAATTTCTATGTGCCTTGTTTAAGGATGAAGAGGTGGGGTATTGGATGTGGGAGTGAATATTTTGTGGGCTTTGGGACTGGACTGGTGATTTAACTCAGTAGTGCAGTGCCTGCCTGGTAAGCGTGGGTTCCTGAGTTTGATTCTTGATTCCTCTCCCCACCAAAAAATATTTTGTGGGTTTTTCAAATAGAAGAAAAATCATCATCATTTTTTTTTTTTTTTTTTTTTTTTTGAGACAGCATCTGGCTAGGCAGTGCAGGCTGGCCTGGAATTCCCTCTATGGCCCAGCTTGGCCTTGGCATCACAGTGATCCTTCTGCCTTAGCCTTCCAAGTGCTGGGATGATAGGCATGTGCCACCACACCTGGCAAGGAGCAGGGTACCAGGAATCAAACTCAGGACCTTGTGCTTACCACGCAGGGGCTGTGTAGCTGAGCTATAGCCCCGGCTCCTAAAGATACTTTTAACACACTATCCCTTTATAAGATGTTAAGATCTAAAATTACAAGATGCCATAACAAAGAGTCTCCTTCCTACGCCACGCCCCAGGCAACCGGTTGCCCTCCTCTGTGCAGCATGGAGGCTGAGGGGAGAGGGCATCTTGGGTAGGAAGCCAGGGAGCGTTGGTTCATACTGTCAGATATTTCCAAGAGGGCAAGTTCATGTAAATACTTGGAAGATCTCTAAAGAACATAGTAAGTTCAGGAAGACTTATGTACTCAAACAACTTTGTCATTTTTTAAAAAATTGTGTTATAAGAGTGCATAGCCATAAGAACGCCTTGAGTAGAGTCTGGGTTGCAGTGTCCCAGATGGCTCAGGCCCTTAGAACCCGGTGTGGACAAAGGGGGAGGGGTGGTTGCTACCCCACAGCTGGGTACTTCCAGGGTTGCTCAGCTACTGTTTCTTGCCATGTGCTGCTTTGCAGGTGGAGAGACTTGCAGGTGAGATTTCTGCCTCAGTCTCATCCTTTTTAATTAATTCAGTTGCCAACTTGAAAAAACCCACAAGAAGTATACTTTTTCAAATCTAAAGATGAGAGAGGAATGAGATGTCAAAAAGTTTTGTGAGATGGAGAAGAGAGGAAGACCAGGCATGGTGACCCACGCCTGTAATCCCAGCATTTGGGAGGCTGAGGCAGGAGGACTGCTGAGTTGGAGGTCAGCCTGGGTTACAAAGTAAGTTCAAAGTTGGCCTGAACTACATAGGGAGACTCTGTGTCAAAAAGACAGAAAAAAAAAAAAGGTGAAAATTAGGACAACAAGCAATAGTAATGAAAACACAGTCATAAATCTAGGTGGAAAGAAAATTTGGCAGAGGGAGACCCAGAACTTCTCTCGGTCTTTTTGTTGGCAGGGAGCCTGGCCCGCCTCTGTCAAGAGTAGGCCAGTTTTTCACCCTACATCGAATCCCTTCTTTATTATATATTAAAATATTATGCATTAACATCTATGGAATGTCCAGGAGACGAGGAGGGGAATGCGTGGCCCTGGTTTTGGACCAATTCTGGGTCCTATGCTTTGAGGTTATGGGATGCCTTTTTTTTTTTTTTTTTTTTTTTTTTTTTTTTTTT